>JAOPHQ010004265.1:525000-612500 GCA_030340625.1 Merluccius polli | reverse complement strand
TTGCAACAGACTGGTACAGAGTGTCTTGTTGTAACTGCTTATTCAACTGCTCATCCCTGTGGTTAAATTGTGTAGGACAGTCAGAAACAAAAAGAGCTGGTGTCTGGGTTTTGTGCTGCATTTGTGTATTTATTCACTAACTTGCAACACAGACCGCTTTATAAGACACGCATGTGTGGGAGATGCAGAGAATGGATAAAAATAACTCTATATCTCTATATAAATCTAAAAATAAAAATAAAGGAAATTAGATTATCAAAATATTCTGGCGGGCCTGATATTACTACTGGCGGGCCAGTTTTGGCCCATGGGCCGCCTGTTGCCGACCACTGCCCTAGGTTGTCATCACTTAGCAAAACCTGTAGCAAATATATTTAATTCTGTCTGTCAGCCAGATGCGTATGATGCAACATGAAATATGAATGTGCCAGCATGGTGGAACTGGAGCAGAGGATGATATTGTGTCTGCTATGGCCCCACGCAGCCCAGAGGATAATGATCCTCCTCCCTCCTCTATCCTAATGCCACATTAGGATAGACAGAGGACATCATTGAAGTGACGTTCTTGTCCAGGGAACGTCAGGGTGAATCTGTAGCCTGCTGGGTGACATGTCCAAACCCCTCCTCCCTGATAGTGAAACTACAATTATTCCACACCGTGATGTATACCATGATAGCGAATGCGTCATTACATAGTTTTACATAGTTTTACATATGAGCAGTTCTAAAAAGTACAATTTGATTTTGATTTGAATAGGTATTCTAAACTGTTCAAAAATCAACAAACCAACAGGGGTATTTGGAGTTATTATCGTCATCTCTGTGGTAAAACACATTTGCAAGCACCATCCTTTGTACAGCTCTGCTGTCATGATATAGCGTCTCGTTCCGATGATGCAGTGTTGTGGGCAGACTGTTGGCCTGAAGAAAAGACAGCACATTGTTTTTGACCGTCATTTTTGCATGATGCAAATGAATACAACGTCAACACTACCATGTGCCTACGCCTACGCACAACAATATTAAGAAACATCAAATCATTTTAGGGCTGTGTTTGAAGATTATTTCTCTTACACAGAGCAGGGAGGTGCGTGTTATTGTGACCAGGGTACAGGATAACAGAACAGTGTGTCTGCTGATACTGACTAATGGTGTTGTTGGTGTGAAAATGGGCAAAAGGTGTTCAAGTAAGACCTTTACCATTCACACACTCATTCAATCAAACTGAAATTTGTCGAGTCAAATCATTTTGCTTGGGACCTAAATTAGATTAGACTTCAGATGACTTCAGAATTGATTAGTCTCGTATTACAAATTTACAATACTATGAATCAGAAAGCTGGTATGAGAGAAGCTACTGAGACCTATTAAGGCACTACATGTATTCACGGAAAGAGGGCAAATTTGTCAATCATAATGTATATCAGAAAAAAGGTTGTATAGAGATGAAATGTCTCCAATTGTGTTGGAGTTTAGTTAGCAGAGGTGTGTTCCCTATCCCCTGATGAATTACATGTTGTGATAGTGTGCAGTTCAGACTAAACATAGCGAAGGTTAGGCATTGAAGCAGCTGATATGGTGCTGAAGTTAGGATAGGAACTTGGTGAAGATACTACCCCTGTACATTGTGTTACACATAGAGAGTTGGTGCTATAATGGTACATAAAGTGATTCATTTATAGTGTTACAGAATATCTACACACTGCACCTATGTGTTTTTCATTTAGTGGCATCTAGCGGAACAGACTTGGCAGAAATGGAATATAATAAATTAAATTAAAACATAATAGTATGTTTTAATTGAAGTATGGTTTAACACAGTGTATAATAGGTTGGAAATGTCCCAGTTTTTTAAAAATAGGATTTTTAAAATATATGTATAGATTTTGAAATGGCAAAGGTTCTAGATTGCTGATGATGATATTTTATATTTTGAGACAGTTGGTAATTAGTCTCATGTCTATCTGATAGGCTGTGACGCGACCTCGCTACACATGGATCTATCTATTGACTTTGTACCATAAGCAGGCACGACCGATCATAAACAATAGGTGTTGTGATGTTTTTCTCTGTTTCTCTGACGTCCGCTAAACAAAGTGAGCCGAGACAGTGTGTACTGTGTGTGATCACAATGCTTCTGGTTTATTCAGGTCATTGGCACATATTTATACAGCATCAAAAACAAGTTGTATGCGGCCTGTCAAGGCCCTGTCCAGAATCACGTGCTACTATACCATACACAACTCCTAACAATAGGCTAACAATACAATATAGAACAATTCCTTATTCCAGTAGCTTTGGATTACGCTATTTTGGATTGTTTTTGGCTGGTTTACCAAAGCTTAAACGTCATAGTAAGCCATTGGGCGTGTACTGCCAAATCTTTTACTACAGTACTACATTTAACATGATAAGAATAAGCAAAATGTAAATATGTCCCCTTTTTTATTTCAGAAATAATAACATCAGGTATTTTGTTAATATATGGACCGCCAAACAAATGTCCCCGTTTTTCATTTCAGAAAACTGGTCACCTTAGTGTATGATCCCATGAAAATAAGAATCATGTTTTCATTACCTTAGAATGAGCCCTTTATATCTACATAGGGAGCGCGTCCTCTTCCACAGAGCCCACCATGTTGCACCACCCTGTTTCTACAGTAGCCCAGAACAGACAAACGGCTCTAGAGAGGATGCATTTTAAATGTAGTATCATAATCACTATCTTACTTGTAGCTATGACCTATAGTTTTACAGACTAAATAACTAAATACAATTTATAAATCTATCAAGGAACCTCATCACTTGACACTTGGCTACTTGATACTGTCGTAAACGATGACAATCTGCAACCTCACCAGATAGATGCCACTAAATCCTACACACTACACCTTTAGGCCATACAAAAAATACATGTAATGTTTTTCTACACTGGTGTCGTGTGAACCCTTCAGAATGAACATTGAGTCGGTCATTATTTCTAAATGAACCCACGAAAGGGGGATGTGCGGCTACTTACTAAAGCAATCAATATTTTGACACACAAAATGATTTTATTGATTTAAAAATGATTCTATTATTTCCGCTAAAGGAGCAGTTTCTACGGTTGAAGAACTGCATCCATAGCAACGGTCTGTTATTCATAGCAGAATTCAACAAAGCTGTGTAATAATTGTCCATTGTGATAATATATTTTTTGCTTTACTCAATGAATTAATTATTACATTTTTGCTTTGACAGTAGGTCACAGTGTAGATTGACAGGAAAGGCAGGAGACAGAGAATGACCTGCAGACAGAGAATGACCTGCAGTAAAGGGCCCGGCCCGGATCTGAACCCGGGCCGCTGCGGTAAGGACCGAGCCTTAACGGTATGCGTTGGACCAGGGGAGCCACCGGCACGCCCCTGGCAGTTGGTTTGCAGTGAGCATGTACATGGTACAGCAGTGGCTATGCAGCCATTGAGGCTCAGTTTATAGAATAATTAAAGTAGTAGTGAGTACAAACCAGTAATTGTTTGTGGTCTGGGGGATTTTCTATGGGTTTTCTTTGCCTTTGATGCATTTGGGTGTCTTGTTACCGGGGTTTGTTGTCAGTTCCTTGTTGTCCACATCAAAGCAGAGATGTGTAGTCCCGATGTCCAGCAGGTGTGCCAGCGCAGCGGCGCTAGAATGAAGTCAGCATGACAAGCCAGCTGGGGCCACAGCATGTCTGCAGCCCCTACACTGAGTGTCGTACTGTAGACAGGGTCTGTGATGGGAAAAAAAGCTTCATCCTTTTCCTATGCCTGTACTGTTAGGAAGTGCTAACCACAAAATCAATCTATTTAGTCTAAAAACATAATATATGACCAAATGACCGGTAGTTTAGCATGTAATACCATTATCACTGCTATAAGGATAGTACATCAGTAAGTGATCTGAATAGTTATCATAGCAATACACGCATCATTGATTATAAATAGCAGATCATATTGTGTACAACATGTGTTAATAGATGTTTACTGGCAAGGGATTTGCTTAGCCTTGTTCTAAATATGTAAAAAAAAAAAAAAAAAAAAAAAATATATATATATATATACCGGTATACTACATACTGTATATACAATCATCTCTCTCTCTCTCTCTCTCTCTCTCTCTCTCTCTCTCTCTCTCTCTCTCTCTCTGGTGAAAAATATCTGTGGTATAATACAGGAAGTTGTACAGTTGTACACTGAAAGAACATGTTAGATCTGATTGAGATTTGAGATTGTTGTCTGTGGGGGATATGACACCGCATCCACTACAGCAGCCTGAGCCAGAACACTCACCTCACACTGGTTATCAAACTACCCAATTAGAGACCAGGGGATGATTAGGGAGCCACGTTGGTACAAGAGCCAGGACACCGGGGTTAGCACCCCTACTCTTGCGACGAGTGCCATGGGATCTTTAGTGACCACTGTTTAACGTCTCATCGAAAGGACGGACGGTGTTTTGGTCCCCGTCTCTGTCCCAGGGCATTGGGTATTATACTCCACAGGCCAGAGAGATGAGCACCCCCTACTGGCCATCCAACACCTCTACCAATAGGAAAACTAAAAGCATGATGGTGCTAAAGTCTAGTTATGGTATTTTTGAAGAAAAATCTGTTTGAAAACAAGCACAATGATTTATATTAGTCTTACTGATATTGTCCTGTCTTCATTGAACCTCTCAGGTGAAGACAAAGACCCAGGGGTTTTGAGGTATTTCTTTTATTTTTGTTTTGATTATTACAAGATGATGAACATGTCAACCAAGGAGTTGTGTGTGCCCTATTAATGATATCTTATTTGTTCTCTTTTTCATCTTTTGGGGATTTTTCATTTCATTTCATTTTTTGGCTGCTTTATGTGGATTTTAGACTGAGACCTCTGGTTTATTCCATTACGAAGACTATTGCTGTTGAGTGCTGTTAATGACCACAGCAACAGCAAATGATCCTGGTCCCCTAATACTATTAATTATCATAATTATTAATATCATTCATTTAGCGGCCTTAGTCACAGAACAAAGCAACCGTTATAATGTATCTTTACATGCAAAATGTTCCAAGAATTTCTCCTAATTTTCCCTGTTTCCCTACCAAATAATTATTTTGTCTTAATGAGCAGTCCCACATATAAGCGTTAGAATAAAGGATAAGCGTAAAAGGTTAGACACATAGCCAATACAGTGGTGCCTATAGTGTACTGTGACTCATCACAGTTTAGTGCAGCTTCAACTGTAATATTTCATTGTACAAATGCACCATAAAAGACTAAACCACCAAGTCCAAGTGAGTAAATGTCAGTATAATAATAAATGTTATTCATCGAACGTAACCGCATTTTCCCTTTTGTAAAATTAGGAGTCAGTCATTTATTTTCCATTTCTATAGGCCTTAATATCCCCACAATCTATCTGTGTTGGATAAATGAGGATCCTCCTCTATACTATTGCTTGCCTTAGTAAAGGGCTGTGATGATTGTCTGTTGGGGTTGCTGATGACAACAGCAGCCAGCCTACCTAGCCCCCACATGCTGCTTAAGTCGCTGTGGATGAAAGCATCCTTTGAATATGAACAGCTTTGTCACAGATACCTGTAAGTTACAAACACGTCCATCTTTAATGGATTCCCTGAAATGTTTGCTAAATCATCTCATCTGAAAGTTGAACAACAGCACCCCCAAGTGTACAAGCCTCAACCACACTTTATTCCCTTCCCCAGTTGTATGTGTCCCCCCTATTGGATAAAACATGGAAGAACTGTCACCGATATTTCCGCAATGACAGAGAGTCTGATATATGATTTGATTTGTTTTGGATAGCTTAAAATTTAAGGAAACATGGTGTTGTGTTGGTCGTGTTTGTGCGAATGTGTGCATGAGGGTGAAAGAGCCTATACTTGTGTGTGCTTTAAATGCTAATTGGTTTCCACTGTTGCCATGGCCACAGCTGCAAAAGCAGAGCAGGGTGTCTATCAAGAGTACAGTGACGTCCGCAGGAGGAGAGGGCCCACTCACCAAGAGCTGAGTGAGCCTGCAGGCACATACTTAAGCCCTCGCTCTCCTCCTCCTCCTTCGCCTCTCGTCTGCTTTCTCAGTGGGGAAACACTGAGCTACATGAGCAATCTTCTGTTTGTCCTCCTCACCATTATGTCATTTGACAACAGCACGGCATGCGTTGACTCACGGGCTGAAGTGAAGTGCCCTTAAACATCATGGCTGAAACAGTTTTGTTTTTTAGGGATGATCTACCAGCAGATTAAATATAATAAAATTATATCGCCATTGTGTCATGATAGTCTATATCATTGGTTTTTGAGAATGAACATGTTTGCTTGCGCTATTCACTGCTTCATGAAGTAAGACTCTGGATTTGTATCAAGGTTGTATTGTATTTGCCATAGCAAAACTAACTATATGATCATTATATTGACTATCCATGTGCAGTATGTGGGCATAGCCATCGTCATGCATTCCTATAATTCATATACGCTACATGGAGAACAGTGCTCTGCTGCCATACATTTTTTTAATTGACGTGATCTCACATCTCACACCTCTCCTCACACCTCTGCCTTACGTCTTCTTATCACTGATTATTTGCTCCTATAGCTCGCCTACATTGCACCAAAAGAGTCATACAATCAGAGCATCCCTGTCTCGGTAATACTGCAGACATTTGGTTTGGTAGGACAATATAATACAATTATATTGAACAATATAATGAATGCACAAAGTATACAGCATATGCATGCCATCAATGGCTTGTGAATTTTCGTACCTTCAAATCTCTAAGGACAGGAGTCTGTGGGATGAAGCTTGTATGCGTTGTTCTGTTTTTGGAGTGCTGTTTGTAGAGGTGGACTGCAGAGGGCGAAGGAGACTTCAGTGTATTGAAGCAGTCCATCTGCCCGGCCCAATGGGACACTGGGACACTGTTTCTTCCAGCCTGACATTTCCTAATCCAAATCATGTTTTATGCATGCCCCCCAGTTTGGCACTGGGAGATGAGATAGGGGGACTTGCGTTGATACAAGCTCTGCTGTGTGTCAACACGCACACACGCACACACACACACACACACACACACACACACACACACACACACACACACACACACACTACTCACACACACGAAGCGTGGTTTTTCCAACAGTGAATATTATTCTTTGCTGGTTGCTGTCACCACTATTGATTGGACTCCTGTCATATTGATCAACTGTACGAATGGATGATAACTGGTAGGTAGAGTAGGCACCTAAGACCATAGCTATGGGGCCGATAACCACTGATAATGTCCATTCAATGGAGTGATAACGTTCAAAATGGGTACACGGGTCCAACCATCTCCCACCAACCATCCAACCATCATCATCACCTCTCTCTCTCTCTCTCTCTCTCTCTCTCTCTCAGGATCTTAACTCTATCTAGTGACTCATGGTCTCTTCACCAGACCCCTTCCTCACTGCGCTGTGGTTTACTACTGCCATTAAATAAAGATGCCAGTGTTTGAACCGCTTCCGCACAGCAACCTGCAAACCCCCCCCCCAGTATTTGTGGGTTTATTCTACTAACCACCAGTGACAGGCAAAGACATTTCAATCACAGGGTCAACGTATGAGTGACATAGAGGCATTATTATTGCCCAGACCCCAGCTTGTTTAAAAAAAAAAATCATAATCATTAATATTCATATTCATGTCCCACCATCTATTCTTGAGCTAAAATAGGGATAGCTGTTTGCAATTGAGATTCAGTGAGTTTCCACATATTATACAGCTGCTGTTAACATAGCTGTCTCTAACGTACCATCCCCACTTTTATATTGCCAAAGTACAAAAATGTGCTCCCTTTATTGTATTTCGGTAGTCGTTAGGTTTTTTTCCGTCTGCATTCCCAAACAATAAGCACAGTTATAATTACACCCACCTTTCTCTAATTACAGACCCTAGGCTCATACAGGTCTATACAAAATAAATGAGGAGAATGACCTGCTTGTTGAGATTAAAGTGTTCTCTGACGCCAGTCAATTTATGCACACCAACGTTCGCTCAGAATAAGGCAATCCTTTGCCAGTTGCAACTGCCATGAAAGTGGAACTGTGTCATGGACATCTTGTTGAGATCATATCCACTGTTAGCCTTCACATGTGCATTCTGCACGGTTGCTGCACATTTTGGAGATTGGCGGCACGTGTCTATATGATGATGGATGTTTGGACGCTGTTTGGTGTATATGTAGAGATCAACATGGAGAATGGTAGATATATCTTATGTTATCCAAATGTCATAGTCGAATTCTGCATGCCCAAAAGGGTCAAAGGGTGGAACTTCACTGTCTGTGCTTTGACAGCGGCGGATCAAGACACTTTCACCTGGGGTGGAGCTAGTTGTAGGGTGTTTTCTTTTGTGGAACTGCCAACAGAAAATGCCAAACATATCCCGATCATTTGGGGAGTGGACATATCGTTTAGCCGGAGTCAGGATAGTCTGGGCCTCTCCTCGCGTCTCCCCACTTTGATCACCAAGTGTTGTCAGCTTGGAACTGATGCTGCTTCAGAGCCCAGTTGGTCTAGCGAGAAGGTTTGCCTTACATCAAACTGCATTATTTATGTATTTACTGTGTGACTGTATGTACTGTATGAGGTTCTGTGTCAGGGAGACGCAAACCAGAACTCCAGTTGCTTTGCCCCTGCAGCCTCTGACAGAGCTGCTCTCCAATACCGGCGATACGATCGCTGGGACAGCTTCCTACTAAGCGTGATCTGGAAAAATGTGTAATTTAATTTAGAGGGGGCCGTGCCATTTGCTTAGTGGACAAAGACATATGATGTTTGAGGGGAGAGTGGAGCGCATTTATTCAGGAGTGGTGGCTGTTCACCTCTATCACATGCATGCCCTTGTGATAGAAAGGTGTCTGATAATAGAAGCATTTAATCCCCCCCGCGCCGACTCTCTCCTTCCCAAAGGCGAACATCAAAGGGCTTCAGCCCCAAATAAGAGGTGGCGTGCTGTGCTTACACCTGCTCTCTGGGTGGAACAGTTTGGGGCTTGAGCGTTGTACTCGTATCAAACCCGATATGACGCTGCCAAACCTGGCCCCAGTCCCAAACCCAAACTATGGTTACAAACCCCACATGTTCTGTAGACTTCATTCATCAGCAGTTCACTTGGGAGATTCTCCTCTTAAATTATGTGCTGCATGACTTCTTAAACGACAGTGTGTGTGTGTGTGCGTGTGTATGTGTGTGTGGGGGGGGGGGGGGTTGTGAAAGCTGACATAATATTTATACCACTATTTGGCCTACATTGTGTTCTGGATGTTTCCAGGTATGTCTGATTTGTAGTCAATCATACATAAGACATGCATTAACACACTGAGCCTAGAACATATTGCATGTGGCATGCTGCAAAATATTTGTCTCTTATGAGGGTATGATTTTAACCTTCCTCTGTCAGCACAATTCAGTGTCTGAATTAAATTGCTGAACTGAGGCCTGCAGTTCAATACATTATTGTTTGCCTGAACTGCATTTCAATGTATAAAACTTGCAGATATGGAATATCTTAATGTAAAGAATTGTCAAAATGCTAGCTGTGGCAGTTTGCCCTCCGACGCAGGACACAGGTTGTTTGTGAGAGTATATGATGCATTTATTGACGATGGCATGATGGTATACGCCGAGCAGATGTTACATGCTGCCATGACAGTGGCTGTCTCCTGAGTGTGTCGCTGCGTTCCAAATCGCATACTTATTCTTTGTACTTTTAGTGCGTACTGCAGCTGCCCTTACAAAGTACGTACGGTTGCACGCAGTATGCATACAATTGGGACATACTACAGGTGATTTCACTGATTAGCACACCTGCAACAAGAGACATCTCTTGGCGGCTCAGTCGATATGACGTATCTTCCGCCGCGCAGAGGATTGTGGGTCAGAATAGCCAGAAAAGCATGCTGGCTTGCATACTGCAAAATGCGACCGGATGCAGTAGCACATCCTGGTATTCTTGGCATACTGCATTTGACATGCTATGCATTTGGGACATACTAAATATTTTTCTGGCATACTAAGTAGTATGGTAGCATGGGTATTGGAACGCAGCATGTGTGTTGACAGCTGGTTTATCCTGGGTGCCATGATTGCTCTGCAGCGCCACAGGTGTACAGCCCCAGAGTCTGATCTGGGCTCGGACTCGGGCCGGGTGAGGCTGTAAACCAGCTATCGACCACACACACTCCACACTAGTCATTCTGATAAACGCTATTCATCCATTATCGGCTAAGTATCAGCTAAAAGCAGATACTTCAGAATGTGGCCTATACCTATAATAGCGATTGACCTGGAAGTACCAATATCTGAGAAATAGCAATATTTAACAAAACAGTTAAATCACCACCTATACACGTGGACATCACTCAAAGCAAGCCCTTGAATTCTCTACGTATCGGCAATAACGCATTTGCTGCATTCGGTGAGCGCTGCGAAATGCGCTAGAAATCTCAGCTCCACTTTGATATATGAAATGGACCTGTGACTGGGAATGGGGAGAAGATGTGAAGGATAAGGAATCAAAAGGAGTTTATTTCCTCATGGGTCCCCCATTAGACAGGTTAAGACAGTGAGCACTGCCTGTTAATGTGGTGGCAGTGTGTGTGTGTGTGTGTGTGTGTGTGTGTGGGTGTGGGTGTGGGTGTGGGGGGGGTATCTGAGGGACGATGAGGCGGGTATGTGTGTGTGGGGGGGGGGGGGGTGTCCGAGGGACGATAAGGCGGGTGTGTGTGTGTGTGTATGTGTGTGGGGGGGGGTGTCCGAGGGACGATAAGGCGGGTGTGTGTGTGTGTGGGGGGGGGGGGGGGTATCCGAGGGATGATGAGGCGGGTGTGTGTGTGTGTGTGTGGGGGGGGGGGCGCTGCAGAGCAGATGAGTCTGACAGGGTTAGAGCTGTGGCACCATCACAGTGTTCCTTTTGTCTGGAGGAGAGTGTTAAATTAAGGACTGGGTGTGCAGACGGACACTTCCTCACACACAATCTTATGCTAATTGGCCTTTTGCACGCCGAAAGGATGAACGCAATTATGGCCGAGGAAAAACACATCTGCATCTCCGCTTTACATGCCTTATGCAGCACATGCGTGCATGAGAGAGGGAGAGATGAGGAGAGAGAGATATATGTATGTGCATGATATATGGGTGTGTGTCTGCCGTTGTGGTTTTTATATGCACGTACGTGCGCGTCATCCGTATCGGCGGTACTGTTTCACATGAAAAAAAGAAGGTATTCTCCATTACCTGTTTCGTCTGCCTCCTCCAGCTCTCACATCTCACATCGAGGACGCTGCTGCCGGAGAAGATAGGTGGGGAACCGGGAGGCAGAGCCAGTCTTAGAGGGGAAGAAGGGGGAGGGGGAGATTTAAAGGAGAAGAGGATAGAGAGAGAGTGAGAGAGAGAGAGAGAGAGAGAGAGCGTACGGAGTGAGCGCCCGGGGAGAACCGCACAGAAGTGAAGCGGAAGAAGCCACCACGGGTGTGAGAAACAGCAGCAGGGGACACAGGAGAGAGAGAGAGAGAGAGAGAGAGAGAGAGAGGGAGAGGGAGAGGGAGAGGGAGCACGGCAGGCAGAAAGCGAAAGGCAGGCAGGGTGGTGTTTTTTTTTTTGTTTTTTTGTTGCGCCGTGCGTGGCTGAGGAAAGCGCGGCCGTCCGCTGTCCACTGTCGTTGCCTCCGCCGTTCGTCATCTCCAGCTTCCAGAGCCGGCGGCGGTAGCCGAGGCCAGGCTGCTCTCCCGCCAGTGCTTTCGGAGGACGTACGTCGGGGAGGCTGGGGCTGGGGGCATGGAGGGGGCTGTGGTGGGCAGCAGAGGATGAACAGGCTATGTTGGCTCTCTTGCTCTGATCACTGACAGCCAACCCGACCGACAGCCACTTGCGCTGCTGCCGTCGCAGGCCATTTGCCATTGCAGCGAGAAGGCGCTAGCAGGCGGCGCGAGGCTCGCGGGATGAGCTCCAAACACTCTGACTGGATCCCCTACAGGTACTGTGCCGTCCCAGGAGCCCCAGGAAACACGCAATGTTGTGAGGTGCTCGCATGCTCCTACATGTGTGTGTGTGTGTGTGTGTGTGTGTGTGTGTGTGTGTGTATATGCACATATGTTGGTCGTTGTTGGTGTGCATGCATGTGCATATCCGTTTGTGTGTGTGCATGCGTGTGTGTATGCACGTTTGTTGGTAGTTGTTAGTGTGCTTGTGTGTGTGTGTGTGTGTGTGTGTGTGTGTTGGAGTGGAGGTTTTTGACGGTGTGGTTCAATCGATTGTAGTGATGATGAACACTAAAAAGACGGAGAGGAAAGATCAGGAAAGAGTGGCAGAGATCAGCAGAGGGACTGGCTCGGCCATGCTGAATGGGCGCAGGTGTAGCAGACATCTCAGCTGTCATTTGTAAAGCTTGAATATTTGGTGTGAGGGAGCATCAATGATCTGACTGGTAGTGTAAAATATGTGTGTTTGTGTGATAGACAGCAGACAGGATGTGTGTCTTTTACACTTGAAGTAGTTATTTCATTATCTTGTAGATGGAAATCCATTGCCATGGTTTCACAGCTCCTATTGTTGCCATTGGCTCCAGCTTTGTGTACATTACAGACTGACTGTGAGTGGATGTCTGAACAAAATGACCTGAGACTACATATTTAGTAAAGCAATTAGGCATTTTAATAACCTGTGAAATTATAGCTGTTCAACACACACCATTTACACTGGCAGTTACCTATAGCTACCGCTTTTGTTCACCGTGCTCCTATTCACTTGTAATATAATTTATGATGTTATTCCTGGACCACCTTCATTAATTATGAATAGTGCTCTGGGCCATTACAAAGGCCGGCACTTTGCTGATATACTTTAATATCCTTGAATTCATCCATTTGTGTTGTCATACTTTCTCCAAGTTAGAGTTTAAGGGAGAAGCTTTTAACATTCCAGTCTATTTTTGTATTTGATTTATTATTATTATTATTATTATTATTATTATTATTATTATTATTATTATTATTTTAGATATTATTCTGGTCAGAAATGTTGTTTGGAGTGCCAAAGTCAACAACGCTTTAAAGGTTTTTAAAAAAATAGAGTGATGTTATTAGTTGGGGATTATGTAGCAACATATAAACCTTTTTATTAGGCGGTGCAGTGTCACGAGTCTCTCCACGGTAATGAGGTAGTTGACCTCCACAGGAATAATACATTTGGTGTGCTCATGTGTCTGCTCCATCCCTGGCCATGCTCTTCATAACTGATTGCAGACAGAGTGCTTTGCTTATCTATGTGACAGAGAGTGGGGGATGTAGTGTGCATTTTAATATATCATTATATCAATTTTCCTGCATGTGATTTGAGGCTTGATTCAGTTGATTGTACTGAGATAACAGATTTCCATCATTAGGAATTTGAGTGGGATTGTCACAAAAAAAAATGTTGTGATGCAATTGTTTGTGTTTACTTAATGTTCGCTGAGACAAATATGTGTATGTTTTTTTTTTGTCAAGGACATTGACTTTATAAGTAGATAATACACTTTCTGTAAAGGTGCCCTCTGTAAATGTCTAGAATATAAATTGCCTTTTTTTACTCAAACTTGAAATGTTAATATATTGTTTTGTTGTAAATTGTTTATTTAAGAAAAATCGAAATGATTAAAACAGGGGTTTATGTTATGCATTAGGTACGGTTTGCCTGATGACATAACACTACCTTTTCACTCCACTGCTTTTTTGGGACATAATGAAGACACCTTGCGTCACAATAACAACAATTATGTCGGCTTCACTAGTAAAAGAAGACATTTGTATTGCACATCAAAGTCCATTCCCCGACCCACACCTTAATTATTACTTGTTCATCCTTCAGCTTTTCCTCCGCCTCCAGCCTTCTTATTGTGCGATCATTAGGAAGTGTTTGAGTGGTCTCAGTGGTGCTGAACCACACTAGCTGCTGGAGTCAGTGACTCACCACCACCGTTTACAAGCTCTAATGCTGTGGAGTGGAGGCCGGAGAACACACAATATTTTAGACCATTTTTGTCGAGTGCTTATAACACCGCTAATCTTAATTGATTTGAATTGGATAATTTATTTATTTTATTGAATCTAAATATGGTGAAATAATTTTGGATCAGTAGTGTATGAAACTTAAGAATGTGATGTCTTGTATTTGGAGCATAAGGCATTCATTTCAAATGCCTTAATTATTGAGTACATTTTTGGTATCAATTTTTGTTTTAATAGTTTCTTGATTTCCCCAAAATCATTATCTTATTTTAATATTACCTTTGTTTGGATTTTATACTTTTAATAAACTTAAAGCCAAATGTAAGCTTACATATTAGTTACATCAAGTAGTTGCGTAAAAACCACTGTAGTATGTAATATCTGTAATAGCTGTCAAATAATAAAGACAAGCTAAAAATGACAATTGAAATGATGTCTCCTTTTTGTTTCCAGCACTCTAGATGATGAAGGGAGTAACCTCCGACAGCAAAAATTGGACAGACAGGTGAGTCTTTGTGGGATTTCATTTAATTAAAAATACTAAAACTAAAAGTTACAAAAGTTAACGACCCAGCACCACGTCCACTATTTACTCATGTAATTATTTAATGTATCTTTCATCAGAAGGCTGATACGGTGCTCCAAAAATATTGTTACAATTTACGCTATGTACATCGATCTACTGATCTATGATATCAAATAGTTGCTGTGGTGGTTTTTGCTAATATTTGTTGTTTGGTGTTTCCTTGATGATTCAAGAATCATATTTTAAGAAAAAATATTTGATTTGTATGATTATAGAAGTTTATTTATGTCACAACGGTAACAACCAATTCAGCAATCATTAACTTGAGTGTCTTCCATTTCTAGCACATCCATCCTGTAGAGCCCTGTTGAGAACGCACTTGAGTGATTCAAGTGCAAAGAACATGTCAATTATGTTAATTATTTTCTTAATAATCTCAGCATTATAATTTTATTTCAAAGTAAGAAATGGAGGATTAGGAGGACGTGAGTGAACCCAATCATTAGCGGTTTCCAGTGCATATTTAAGATGCTTGTGGTCATTGTTTTTTTGTCGCCGTGCAGCGAGCGCTTCTGGAGCAGAAGCAGAAGAAGAAAAGGCAGGAGCCTCTGATGGTGCAGTCCAATGTCGACGCCCGGTCTCGCGCCCGCCGGACCAAGCAGAGCGAAGAGCAGGCCCCCCTGGTGGAGTCCTACCTCACGAGCAACAACAGCACCGTCTACCACGGTAGGCCTAGTACACACATCTCAAGCTTTACCTCATATATTTGTGCGGACAAATAACCTGCGCCTACATGACCTTCTTCATATTCTACAGTACATACTATAATCGTCACCTGTGTGACTGTACCTAATAATCACATACATTCTACTATACTAACCACATACACATAAGCAACACATGTGATCATATCTTAACTACCTACACGTACCCTAGAGGGTCCCATGTCAACATTAAACCCCTAACCTCTGTGTAAAAAGATCTGAATGGACTCTTTACATGTTCTGTCAGAATCTTGTTCATGCACAGTTTATTGATAAAATATTAATAAAGGGGTAGGACTAGATGGATGAGTAATATTTGTTTATGTTGTTTATTGTGAGTTTGCTGTTTGTCTGCTGTTAATTTGATTGCATATTCTTGTTTTATTTTCTTACTTATATTTTTGTTCAAAATCAAAATCTAAACCTCTAATCCCACCATGTTTCTACCTATTTATACAGCAGTTAGTTCCCACCGAGTCATTTGATGGGACGAGAGGCATTCCATGAGTGCTGATATTCAGTATAACAGCACTGGGACTTTTAACTATACATGTATCCCTCCGCTTTACAGCTGCTAGTAATAACCCATACAGTAGCCGGCCTGCGGTAACAGGAAATGTGTATGTGTTGCTTGGCAACGCAGAACAATTTGTGTTGGTGGAGCCAAATAAATGATTAAATAAAAAAACAAATCATAATCTGTTGTCGCTTATTACTATCAACTAATAAATGGCACTGGTAGAACTGTTGTATAAAAGTAATATCACACTCAAGGTCGTGCTGTAAAAATTTGTGCCGAAGATAATCACTTGATTCTGATTGGTCAATAACGTTCCAACGGTCTGCATTATTTTTCAATAACGGGACACCTCTGCTTTTTTACTATTTCCGAATCAATGCGCTACAAATCTAATATTAAAAACAATGGTCAAATACAACTAGCAACCAGATGTTTCCTTGACAACGCATAAACAATATGCTCAAAGCACCACACAGAAAATATTTCAGCTGATTAAGTCGAAAATAATAAAGTTGAAAAAATAAAAATGAAAGCATTCTAGACAGCATTAGATTATGTAGAATAGAACGGACCTTTTTTTTTTGTGGAATCAATAAAAAATGTTATATTTTATGTCAAATTAATGATTTCTTTAGTAAGTAGCTGTGTAAGCAATATAATGTGCAGTGAGCCGGTCATTGTTTGCGAAATAAACCCCTTCAGGGTGATTCAAGACCCCTCTGCTTTGCATTGTCATGTAATCATAAATCCTCATCATGATTATTATATTATTGTTACCTCAAACTATGCAGAATTCTGTACCCACATATACAGGACAAATCTTCAATGTGAAGTTTAACTTTACCCTGTTTGCATCTCCTATCACCAGTAAACATGAATGAGTTTGTTTTGTAGTAATAGTCCCTCATCAATAATTACTGTCTGACTTAATGTGCCTTGCAAATATCCGAGTAAGCAGCATTAATGTCAGTAAAACAGGATGTATGCAGAGAGGGAAATGTCTCAATCTAACCATTGACATTAAAGATGGACGTTCAAAGTGCATACGAAAACCCCATAAATGTCTATTCAAGGGACAGATGTTCATCCATTCTGATAATAGACCTAATAATCCAATGATCACCTCTCTCCATTATGTGTGTGTGTGTGTACTGTGTAGTACAAGAAGCCGATCAGGAGGAGAAAGCGGCGGCAGACCCCCAGCAGCCACCACAGCCCCGCTCGGCTAAGAAGGGCCGGGGGTCGGCCAGCTCCACGCCACAGACCGGCAGCGCCAAGAAGGAGAGGAAGGGCAAACACAAAGGTCAGCCTCCAATTAGGAAAGGCAATCACAGCGGACCAGGGCCAGCATAATGTCTATTAACATAATGGAACCACAGATGAGAGGGAAGAGCAGCAAAATCCACATTTAACATTGAGCACCAAATAGAAAGAGGCATATATATATATATATGTAGATAAGAAATGTAGAAACACAAATGCAGAGGGAAGTGGTCAGGATTGTATTTAATATATATAATATATTATATATTAGGGATGTCCGATATTGGCTTTTTTACCGATAACCGATAACCGATATTGTTCAACTCTTAATTTCCGATACCGATATCAACCGATACCGTGTTTTACAAAAAAAATAATTTCAGGTAACATCATACAATATTTAGAGTTTATAGAAAATATGACAACTACTTCAACAGTTACTCAACCACCGACATAACTACAGCTACAACTAGCGTCCCACTACACGGCCGCACACGCCCAGGCTTGTTATTGAGACGGCGCGGGCGCGTTTGATGATGTCATCAAACCACGTCCTCACTTGAAACATAACAGATGTCTGAAATTATTTCAAACAAAGTGTTTATTTATTTCACACTGTCTTTGTACTAACAGAAAATGGTCACTTGCATTCGACTCAGGACAATTAGAGCTTTCCAACAAGGTATAACATGCCATAGGCCACTTTAGTCATTTTGAGCTTTTTTAAAAACCGATACCGATATTTTCCGATATTGATTTTTTATGCCAATATCGGCCGATAATATCGGTGGGCCGATAATACCGGAGGGCTACCGGAGGATTTCTGTTGCGCGATTGTTGACAACTGACTGCAGGCAGGCTTAGGCTAGCCCCGGCCCAATTTAACCACTGTATATATATATACAGTATATATATATATATATATATATATATATATATTATATAAATTAAATACAATCCTGACCACTTCCCTCTGCATTTGTGTTTCTACATTTCTTTTGGTGCCTCTTTTCTTTGCTCTATGTTATATGTGTATATATATATATATATATATATATATATATATAGAGAGAGAGAGAGAGAGAGAGAGAGAGAGAGAGAGAGAGAGAGAGAGAGAGAGAGAGAGAGATTTCTCACCCTGCCAAGTTTGACACCAGTGAGACTCACTCTCTGTTCCTGAAATAGACATTCATGGTCTGGAGTGCAGTCCGAAGGAGAAGAGGAGAACGACTGAGCCCCTAGCTGTAGTCTCTCATGTGTACACAGTACAGATGAATGGAATGAATGTTCTCCCATTTCTGACATGTCCAGCCACAAAGCAGAGGCTTGCTTGTCGCCCCGGCTTTCTCTGCGCTCATCTGTTAAAATCTGACTTTGTTCCAGATTAAAATGAGGGACTTGATGGGAAGAATCCCGTCGAGGATAAAAAGTAATTAGGCCGGTGGCACCTCGCTCACTGATCATCGTTTCTCTCACATGTGCATGGTGTACACACAGACGGCTTCACGGTTACACGCTGCCAGCAGCATCACTTGTTTTTTTTTTAATGTTGTTACTGTAAGCAAATATAGATAAACACAAACCGCTGAATTCACCCAATATATTTTTTCAATGTTTTTTAATGTATTTTTTGATGTCTACTCTCAATGTACTCCATTCATCACTTTATTTCTGGTCTATCTCTAAGACAAGAGAGATGGACAAACTGGCATATAGTTTCTTGGCGTAATACTGGAAACAACACCTATATTTTCCCCTCACCTTACCCATTTTTGTGAACCATGTGATCTATAATGTTGTATGAATTCTGTCAATGGTAACCCTTAGGTCCTTCACATACATGTAGACACACACACGCAAACACACACACACACAGACACCCCTACACATACAGCATATGTGACAGTTAGTGAGGATTTCAGGTTCATATTTTACTGTTGTTGCATCGCTGTTTGAAGTTATACTTGTGAACCTTCATGTGTTTTTTTTGGTGCATGTTTTTTCGCTTGAGTCGGACTGAGTATGTGTGTGTGTGTGTTTATGGGATTAGCAGGAAGTGAAGACGACGGTCAGGTGCAGATCCTGACCGTGGGACACTCGGCCAATGAGGAGGGAGAAGGAGAGTGTGCCATGAGCTGCACACACTCCCAGAGCAAGCAGGACCTGAGGGTCACTATGCTGAAGAAAGGTATTGAAACACACACACACACACACACACACACACACACACACACACACACACACACACACACATACACACACAATATTGAAACATATTCTTCACTCTGGGTCTGGAACAGGGAAGTCAGATGGATTTGGAAAATAATCAGGTGATTTGTTTTCAAGATGTAAAGAAGTACACCTAAACAGTATACTAGATTTGTAATATCAGCAGTCAATATCAATTTGTGCCCGAAATGCATGGACACAGTAACATACATCTGGAAATAAGATGACAGCTAAAAAGTCAATTTTCATTTCAGATGTCTTTAATATGGCAGCCATCTGAATTTAAAGAACCTTTGTGAACAGGACATTTATGTGTTTATTTTTTATTTACCGATATTTATTTATATTTTGACATAAAAGTTGGCATTATGTTTTCCAATAAAACAAAAGACCTGGAGTTAACTATTTACTTATTTTTTTAAAGGTATTTCTAGTAGCATGAATTTTGACGAGGAAGACGACGATGAAGACGAAGTGAGCTCCAGCTCCTCCCAGCTCAACAGCAACACACGGCCAGGCTCCGCTACCAGCAAGAAATCTTGCAAGGTATACAAATCACAATCAATACATATACTGTAGAAATGTGGCAGCAACATAATGGCTTTGCAACAGGCTCGACGATTACCATTGTGTACTTTGACAAGTAATTGTTTGTATTTCCTCTGCAGCCTCCAGTACAGCTTAACATAATTTCCGTCAAGATTCTTAGTGCAGATAGTATGTCCTTGTATTATAATTACATCCATCTTGTTTTTCTCTTTATGTTTCATAATGGAGACAAAGTGACAGATGATTGTTTTTAACAAAAACACACTTGACTGAGGGAGTCAAGTGTGTGTGATCAGACCTGAGTAACATAATAAAAATAATAAGAATAATAGGAATAATAAGCAATGTTCTTGACCCAACCCTAAAGCTACAATCAGCAAAACCACATCTGTTTATAGCACAGACAGAGATTGTATTGCATTTGATTCTATTCTACTCCCTTTTCCCCATCAAACCTCAAGTTGATATCTACACCGTGTCCTTATTTTAGGACGCTGTCCAAAAATAAATCTTGTTATATTCTTCACCCCCCAGTGGATCAGACTCATTACCCTGCTGTCTTTTCAGAGAAAGTGTCTCTGTGATGTCAGAGCTGTCAGTTGATCTGTACCGCTGGGCTCTGTCTGTCTGCCCTGTGTGTGTCATGTGGGGTTTGTCCTGTTCTATGCAACTTAGCTCACGTTCGTGATTGATTTTGAACTCATTCCTTTTTTTCCCTTCTATTTTCTAACAACTTCATCTCACTTAACCTTTGCTTGGCTTGTTTATGCTTGTATCTGCCCATTAGGGGACCTAATGGGGTCTTAACCGACCTTGAAGGAGTGATCCCTCTTGTGTGTTCCTTCTCAATGTTTCTTCCCTGATAATTACGGGAGTTTTTCTTTACCCTTAGAGGGCTTAAAGTGTCAGTGAACCCAAAACCGCTTTTTGTTTTTGTTTTAAACATGGTAATATGTCTTATGTGATCTTCAATATAGTAATCTATGCCATTTTGTTGCTGTTCCTAAAATAAGACGTATGTAATTTAGAGAAAACAGGTGGAAAATCCTATGTTTTTTCCAGTCTCCGCCAGCTGTGAACGTTGTACTCTGCTCCATACTCATGTTGTGTGTGTGGAGCGCCGTCTGGGCAGCGGTTGATGTTGATGTCCCAGAGAGGGTTAAGCTTCTTGCGGACACTTGTAGTATAACGCCACGGTGTGTGGCACATTTCATATACAACATCGCTCATTATAACAATCATACACAACGACGGTACTAGCTTAAAAAAGGTATCACAAAGTTGGCGTGGGTTGTAACCATGGGGATAATACGTCCCCCCTCCTTCCTAGAACTCTTAGCCCAAAACACATTTTTAAATCTGTTCGAATTCGAGCTGAAACAGGGGGTTCACTTGCACTTTAAAGGGTACTATGTGTTAGAATCAGAAATTTGTTTCATTGCTGATTGATCCTGATCGAGCTCATGCATTGAGAGCCCTGGAGTGCGAGCTCCATAGTAGAGACAATAACAATCATAAATGAATGTTAGCTATAATCATAAATAAACATACAAATTAAAACATTACATTTTTGCCATTATCCGCGCTTAGACGTCACTTCCTTCCTTTTTCCCGGTAAAACCATCCTGATTCAAATATAGAAATCAGCCCGCAGGCTGAGAGTCAGGGAAGGTCTAATATTTGAAGTTAAACTTTTCATATATTGGCAATTTAAAGTGATTTATGAATGTAAAAATCCTACACGTAGGACTTTAAGCCTAAAGCACACGGAGCGCAACTTTCGGTTCATATTTGTAAAAAATGTTTTAACAGAGCAAAGCAAACGCAGCGTGACTGTAGTGGGGCTGTATTTGTTTGCTCACTTACTATAAAAAACATTATTCTGCGTCTGTCCCGACACGGCCGTGTGCTTCGGGCCTCAGGGTTTAGGACTGAGACTGTGACTGTGCTCGATGGCTGTACTCATGAAGTTGTCCCGTCCTGAAGGAGGCGGCGTCCGTGTCCACCCCGCCGGTCAGCGAGCCCTGCGTGGACGTGGACGACCTGGAGGAGTTCTCCCTGCGCCCGGCGCCACAGGGGGTCAGAGTGAAGTGCCGCATCACCAGGGACAAGAAGGGGATGGATAGAGGCATGTACCCCACCTACTACCTCCACCTGGAGAGGGAGGACGGCAAGAGGGTGAGAGACCGGCGAGCAATGAATCAATCTACCAACCAATCCATGAATCAATTGATCAATATATTGATCAGTCAACCAATCAATCAATCCATAAATATATCACATGTTTATACAATTCCATATTATGCTGTGGATGGACAAAATAATCAAATAAAAATGATGTGGAAATTCAGCTGTTGGAGAGACTTTATTTGCACACTAATTTGGTTTTTGGCTGGGCTTGCTGTAGGTGTTCCTGTTAGCCGGCAGGAAGAGAAAAAAGAGTAAAACATCTAATTACCTCATTTCCATCGACCCCACGGATCTGTCTCGAGGTGGGGAAAGCTTCATCGGGAAGCTGAGGTGAGGACTGCTGTTCTTTTCCCAATGACAGTAGAATTGGGTTAGGACCGGATAGATTGTCCCTGTGTACCCGAGCATGGAAACATAACCTCATGGAAATGTGCTTCTTTTTTTGTGTGAAAAGTTGTATTAGAAATGTATGGTTTGTGTTATTTGAAGGTCGTTTTAGACAGCGAGTTTCTCCAAGTTTCTCCATGTATCACGTATGTTCTGTACGTATGGAAACAAATAAGCCAAATGTATAATGTTACTTAGAACCGTTGACGTTTCTATATCTTGTTATCTTCAGTCAGGAGCAGATCCTTTTCTCGTACGCTATGAACAAAATGCTGAGAAGTCTCAATTTGATGAGTATCTATTTGGTTTTGTTGACTGTCATGTTTCTCTGGAGAGATTGTAATTGGTTTAATGCTTACGTCTGAATGTCCAGGAGGATGAGGGATGTTGTCAGCTAGATTTCATTTGCAGCCATGGGAGGAGTACAGTGCAGTAAGGTCAGGGACAGGGATGCACCAAACAGTTAGTCTATCTACGCGTGTACACAATGTGTGTATGCATGTATATACACAATATACGTATACGCAGTGCTTGCGTGCGTGTGTGTATATATGCATGTATTGTATGTATTATTGTATTATAATTAGTATAGTAATATTAATATTTATTTGGATTCAAAAAGAAATGGATGAGGCATTATTATTTATTGTGCAAAATTGAATTTTGACTGCTGTCTGTCTGAAACTTTGTTGTTGACTACTGCTGCCTGACTTAAAAACATTTTTTTAAACCAAATTACTTTTAACCCTAACCCCTTTCTTCTTCTCTGGTTAAATATAGGTTAAATAAATACAATACAACATTTTAGTCAATTGAACAGCAATTATATTTTATAATTATAATTGGAAAACTGGTTTGTTATGTACATGCGTTTGTGTTCCTTCTAGTCTGGATGGCTCCATGCTTGTAAATAATAAGTGAATCATAGAGATGTTATCGCGTCTGCTTTAGTATCTTGTTCCAAGCCCACGGGGGCATGAATAAAACATGGTTCCCTGTCATCCTCATAGCGAGCGGTAGTGCTGAACTGGCCTCAGCATGGCTTATTAACATACTGGCCTGGTTCCAGCCCCTGAATCCCCGCCCACTTTTTGAAAATATTCTGCGATTCAGGGTCTGGTGTCGGCTGCTTGAGTGATACTCGGCTCAGCACACATTTTTATTGAGCCAATCAGCGTCTTGTAGGCGGGACTTGAAAAAGAATATGTGCTGACGCAATCTGTGTGACCAATGACAGCGAAACGTTTGGATTCTGCCTGTAAAGGGATAGTTCAGACTTTTTGAAATGGGTATGAGGTACTTATCTAGAGTCAGTGTATTACTACAGTAGAAAGTACTTATCTAGAGTCAGTGTATTACCTACAGTAGAAGGTACTTATCTAGAGTCAGTGTATTGCCTACAGTAGAAGGTACTTATCTAGAGTCGGTGTATTACCTACAGTAGAAGGTACTTATCTAGAGTCAGTGTATTACTACAGTAGAAGGTACTTATCTAGAGTCAGTGTATTACTACAGTAGAAGGTACTTATCTAGAGTCAGTGTATTACTACAGTAGAAGGTACTTATCTAGAGTCAGTGTATTACCTACAGTAGAAGGTACTTATCTAGAGTCAGTGTATTACTACAGTAGAAGGTACTTATCTAGAGTCAGTGTATTACTACAGTAGGAGGTACTTATCTAGAGTCAGTGTATTACCTCCAGTAGAAGGTACTTATCTAGAGTCAGTGGAAGGTACTTATCTAGTACATTCAACTTACCTTCTACTGGAGGTAATACACTGACTCTAGATAAGTACCTTCTACTGGAGGTAATACACTGACTCTAGATAAGTACCTTCTACTGTAGGTAATACACTGACTCTAGATAAGTACCTCCTACTGTAGGTAATACACTGACTTTAGATAAGTACCTTCTACTGTAGGTAATACACTGACTCTAGATAAGTACCTTCTACTGTAGTAATACACTGACTCTAGATAAGTACCTTCTACTGTAGGTAATACACTGACTCTAGATAAGTACCTCCTACTGTAGGTAATACACTGACTCTAGATAAGTACCCTCTACTGTAGTAATACACTAACTCTAGATAAGTACCTTCTACTGTCAGTAATACACTGACTCTAGATAAGTACCTTCTACTGTAGGTAATACACTGACTCTAGATAAGTACCTCCTACTGTAGTAATACACTGACTCTAGATAAGTACCTCCTACTGTAGTAATACACTGACTCTAGATAAGTACCTTCTACTGTAGTAATACACTGACTCTATAGATAAGTACCTTCTACTGTAGGTAATACACTGACTCTAGATAAGTACCTTCTACTGTAGGTAATACACTGACTCTAGATAAGTACCTCCTACTGTAGTAATACACTGACTCTAGATAAGTACCTTCTACTGTAGTAATACACTGACTCTATAGATAAGTACCTTCTACTGTAGGTAATACACTGACTCTAGATAAGTACCTTCTACTGTAGTAATACACTGACTCTAGATAAGTACCTTCTACTGTAGTAATACACTGACTCTAGATAAGTACCTTCTACTGTAGGTAATACACTGACTCTAGATAAGTACCTTCTACTGTAGGTAATACACTGACTCTAGATAAGTACCTCCTACTGTAGTAATACACTGACTCTAGATAAGTACCTTCTACTGTAGTAATACACTGACTCTAGATAAGTACCTTCTACTGTAGGTAATACACTGACTCTAGATAAGTACATTCTACTGTAGTAATACACTGACTCTAGATAAGTACCTTCTACTGTAGTAATACACTGACTCTAGATAAGTACCTCCTACTGTAGGTAATACACTGACTCTAGATAAGTACCTTCTACTGTAGTAATACACTGACTCTAGATAAGTACCTTCTACTGTAGGTAATACACTGACTCTAGATAAGTACCTTCTACTGTAGGTAATACACTGACTCTAGATAAGTACTTTCTACTGTAGGTAATACACTGACTCTAGATAAGTACCTTCTACTGTAGGTAATACACTGACTCTAGATAAGTACCTTCTACTGTAGTAATACACTGACTCTAGATAAGTGCCTCCTACTGTAGTAATACACTGACTCTAGATAAGTACCTCCTACTGTAGGTAATACACTGACTCTAGATAAGTACCTTCTACTGTAGGTAATACACTGACTCTAGATAAGTACCTTCTACTGTAGGTAATACACTGACTCTAGATAAGTACCTCCTACTGTAGGTAATACACTGACTCTAGATAAGTACCTTCTACTGTAGGTAATACACTGACTCTAGATAAGTACCTTCTACTGTAGTAATACACTGACTCTAGATAAGTACCTTCTACTGTAGGTAATACACTGACTCTAGATAAGTACCTTCTACTGTAGGTAATACACTGACTCTAGATAAGTACCTTCTACTGTAGTAATACACTGACTCTAGATAAGTACCTTCTACTGTAGGTAATACACTGACTCTAGATAAGTACCTTCTACTGTAGTAATACACTGACTCTAGATAAGTACCTCCTACTGTAGTAATACACTGACTCTAGATAAGTACCTTCTACTGTAGTAATACACTGACTCTAGATAAGTACCTTCTACTGTAGTAATACACTGACTCTAGATAAGTACCTCCTACTGTAGTAATACACTGACTCTAGATAAGTACCTTCTACTGTAGTAATACACTGACTCTAGATAAGTACCTCCTACTGTAGTAATACACTGACTCTAGATAAGTACTTTCTACTGTAGTAATACACTGACTCTAGATAAGTACCTTCTACTGTAGGTAATACACTGACTCTAGATAAGTACCTTCTACTGTAGTAATACACTGACTCTAGATAAGTACCTTCTACTGTAGGTAATACACTGACTCTAGATAAGTACCTTCTACTGTAGTAATACACTGACTCTAGATAAGTACCTCCTACTGTAGTAATACACTGACTCTAGATAAGTACCTTCTACTGTAGTAATACACTGACTCTAGATAAGTACCTTCTACTGTAGTAATACACTGACTCTAGATAAGTACCTCCTACTGTAGTAATACACTGACTCTAGATAAGTACCTTCTACTGTAGTAATACACTGACTCTATAGATAAGTACCTTCTACTGTAGGTAATACACTGACTCTAGATAAGTACCTTCTACTGTAGGTAATACACTGACTCTAGATAAGTACCTCCTACTGTAGTAATACACTGACTCTAGATAAGTACCTTCTACTGTAGTAATACACTGACTCTATAGATAAGTACCTTCTACTGTAGGTAATACACTGACTCTAGATAAGTACCCTCTACTGTAGTAATACACTGAGTCTAGATAAGTACCTACTACTGTAGTAATACACTGACTCTAGATAAGTACCTTCTACTGTAGGTAATACACTGACTCTAGATAAGTACCTTCTACTGTAGGTAATACACTGACTCTAGATAAGTACCTCCTACTGTAGTAATACACTGACTCTAGATAAGTACCTTCTACTGTAGTAATACACTGACTCTAGATAAGTACCTTCTACTGTAGGTAATACACTGACTGTACATAAGTACATTCTACTGTAGTAATACACTGACTCTAGATAAGTACCTTCTACTGTAGTAATACACTGACTCTAGATAAGTACCTCCTACTGTAGTAATACACTGACTTTAGTTAAGTACCTTCTACTGTAGTAATACACTGACTCTAGATAAGTACCTTCTACTGTAGGTAATACACTGACTCTAGATAAGTACCTTCTACTGTAGGTAATACACTGACTCTAGATAAGTACTTTCTACTGTAGGTAATACACTGACTCTAGATAAGTACCTTCTACTGTAGGTAATACACTGACTCTAGATAAGTACCTTCTACTGTAGTAATACACTGACTCTAGATAAGTGCCTCCTACTGTAGTAATACACTGACTCTAGATAAGTACCTCCTACTGTAGGTAATACACTGACTCTAGATAAGTACCTTCTACTGTAGGTAATACACTGACTCTAGATAAGTACCTTCTACTGTAGGTAATACACTGACTCTAGATAAGTACCTCCTACTGTAGGTAATACACTGACTCTAGATAAGTACCTTCTACTGTAGGTAATACACTGACTCTAGATAAGTACCTTCTACTGTAGTAATACACTGACTCTAGATAAGTACCTTCTACTGTAGGTAATACACTGACTCTAGATAAGTACCTTCTACTGTAGGTAATACACTGACTCTAGATAAGTACCTTCTACTGTAGTAATACACTGACTCTAGATAAGTACCTTCTACTGTAGGTAATACACTGACTCTAGATAAGTACCTTCTACTGTAGTAATACACTGACTCTAGATAAGTACCTCCTACTGTAGTAATACACTGACTCTAGATAAGTACCTTCTACTGTAGTAATACACTGACTCTAGATAAGTACCTTCTACTGTAGTAATACACTGACTCTAGATAAGTACCTCCTACTGTAGTAATACACTGACTCTAGATAAGTACCTTCTACTGTAGTAATACACTGACTCTAGATAAGTACCTCCTACTGTAGTAATACACTGACTCTAGATAAGTACTTTCTACTGTAGTAATACACTGACTCTAGATAAGTACCTTCTACTGTAGGTAATACACTGACTCTAGATAAGTACCTTCTACTGTAGTAATACACTGACTCTAGATAAGTACCTTCTACTGTAGGTAATACACTGACTCTAGATAAGTACCTTCTACTGTAGGTAATACACTGACTCGAGATAAGTACTTTCTACTATAGTAATACACTGACTCTAGATAAGTACCTCATACAACCCCACTTTAAAAAATCAGAACTATCCCTTTAAGGTATTTTTAAAGTCTATGGATTCTGCTATTGAAACTGTTTTGAAAAAATTTCCATAAATAGTGGCTCAAAAATCGACCACAGAGGTCAACATTAAAAAAATGTGTGGAGTCGTTATCCGCTTAGTGATTGGTTTAGGTGGAAACGGCCCCGCCAAGTCTCTGAAAACAGCTCAGACGGAAGAAACCTCAGACTGAATTATGAAGTCAAACGAAATAGAAACTGAGAATAGTTATTATAGTACTAACATACAGTCTCCACCATCACACTCCACACCAAACTAGCTGTTTCAGGACGAAATGTGCAGGTTTCTTCTTCACTTGTCAGGGTTCTGGTTGAGATGGTTTGCAAACAGAGTATTAGGCCTATTTGATCCTATTTGAATACATTTAGTTTAGAACTGAAAAACTGATTAAAGTTGTGAGATAATAAAAGCGAATGTGAGAGTGGGGAGTCTTACGGAGGTGCAAAATGAAGGCTAGCCGATATCATAGAAAAAGTCGACATTGGTGCTGCCTAATTGCACATTGGAAGGTACCTTCACGAATAGCTAATTAGCAAGTTAGTTTGACAAAGTACAATCACGACTGACATGCATCAGTAATAATTTGGCAATAAAGGATTGAAGGACCTCAGAATACATTTTCCGGGTAGGCTGTCATCTATTTTAGCAATAATAAATCATGTTGCAATAATAAATATATTATTGGGATAATTAGCTAAATGAGCCATGAGCCAAATGCTCTGTCAAATGTCACTTCACATTGACTGTTAGGACTAGGAGCCTAACTAATATCTCTGTATCTCCCCCTTTCTATTTCTCTCCCACTCTCTCTAGCTTTCTCTTTTACTCTCCCTTTCTCTCCCTCTCTCTCTTTTCCCTCTTTGTCGCTTTCTCACCACTCACTCTCCCTTTCTCTCTCTCTTTTCCCATCTTTGTCTCTTTATCTTCTCCCTCTCTCTCTGTCTGTCTCTGTCACTCTCAAACACATAACCACTGCAGCCGTTTGTGATTTTCTTGTTGTCATTGTTCTTGTTTCCTCATGGCCAGGTCCAACCTGATGGGGACCAAGTTCACTGTTTACGACAGCGGTCTGAACCCGGGCAAGAGCACCTCAAGCCTGGAAGCCACAAACCTGCGGCAGGAGCTGGCAGCCATTTGCTATGTGAGTCAGGTTAAAACTTATTAACGTATTTTTTTATTGAATCTTTTTGGTCGATCCATCCAGGCAGTCTATCTCTATACATTGTTTTATTGTGGTCCACTTTTGCCCCCCCTCCACTGTGGGAAAATCTTAGACAACGCTGAAAATGATATAGCTATAACTGTAGCTACAACTGAAGCCACTAGAGGCTGCTAATGGAAAAACTTACATATGCACATGCAGGTTTAACATCTCTTTTATAAGGCAGACCTGGCCAAGACAGCAGAAGCATAAATACAATAAAACATACAGTAAACAACATACAACACCACATAAGAAAACATTATTAAGAAGCAAGACCCACAAGGCCAGAGTTACATTGACCTGCATCAAGTTTCAGCAATATCGTTGCTTATATTGTGTCAGAGTGACAAGCTCGGACACAATATCTCCCTTATATCTCCCTTAGTCTCATCTTGTTCTGAAACTCCTTCCATGATGAGGGTTAGCCTGAAAACTGGATGACTTTCTAGCCAAACTCTGTCCTCACCATAGGGACAGCCAGAACAATACCATCATTTGACCGTCGTCCATAACATGACATCATAGTTCGTGTCTCTATTGTGACACTCGCTCACCTTGCATTAGCAATAGTGTTTCATCAACCCATCAGCCAAATGGGGTTGACAATGTCAATGTTATAGTATAGTCGGCCAAGTAGGCCCAGATATGTTTTTAATATAATATTTAATATCCAGATCGGTTCAGATGACAGCTATACTTTTCATTTTCTCTCCTCCAAAAGATGAGCAATTTAATGTTACACAGGGCTGAATTTGATGCTCAAACTAGTTCATATAAAATGATATCACACATCTCTATATGAAACCAGTAGTCAGTAATAAAACTCCGATAGACAGTTTATTTTGAGTCTTAACTGTGCCTCATTGTACAATCAACCAATACAAAACATTCCTCATCATCGCTGGAACCTGTGACGATGAACATAATATAAATAATTATGATGAAACAGTTTGTTCCGGTTTGTGTGTGTCGTTCTTCATTATTGAACCCACCAGATGTCCTCAATCTCATTATCATGGATCATTTGCCACCTGTGTCTATTAGTTAATTGTCTTCACATTGCGTACTGAAGTCCCCCATTTTGTTTGCCTGGAATCCTTACCTGTCTCGCCAGCGAGTTAGCTTAGTTTTAAAGTGCAGGATGTAAAAAGATGAAATGACCCTAACATATCACGATGCACAAGCCCTATTGCATTATTCGTTCTTTGATATATTTGAACAGCATTTATATTATATAAGTCATACCCCATTCGGTTATTGAATATTCTAAACCGTACTTTACATCATTCATACTTCTTCCAAAAATAGGAAACCAATGTCCTAGGATTCAAAGGACCCCGCAAGATGAGTGTCATCATTCCTGGAATGAACATGGACCACGAGAGAGTCTCAATCCGTCCACGAAACGTACGTCACGTTTGTCTCAATGTGTCCCTCACTGTATTCTATACACACATATATACTATGTTACTAGTGTACTATGCACGTGACGTCATTTAGTGCTTTTAAAATCATTTTGTGGTTTGTACGTCATTATGGGTCTGCTGCTAGTAGACTAAACTAGTGAGGATAAGTCTACTACCCATCCCCTGGTACATAAAGGGGGCAGACCCATTATTGGTGTTATGACACCTCTGTCCTAGGATGGCACCTCTGTGAGAAGAGTCTATAGAAGGGGCGTTTACAGGGGAGTCGGCAGCCCTGCCCCGAATAAAACAAATAAAAAAAACGAAAGCGTTTTTTTCAAAGGCGGTCAGGCGGGGTTTGGTTGTGTTTTTGAAGCCGCTGCGTCTTCGCCCCCCTGTAGGACCACGAGTCCCTGCTGGCCCGCTGGCAGAACAAGAGCACGGAGAGCGTGATCGAGCTCCACAACAAGACGCCGGTGTGGAACGACGACACGCAGTCCTACGTGCTCAACTTCCACGGGAGGGTCACCCAGGCGTCCGTCAAGAATTTCCAGATCATCCACGACAACGACCGTGAGTGACGGGGTCTTTACTCGACTCTTTAACGTTTTTTTAAATACATTTGTTTTCCACGTGCCAGAGGTACACCGATGATAATATCTGGGACTTGTCACACACAAGCATGATATATGGTCTCTAATTGGATGGCTTTATTCCTCACCTTTGTGTTAGCCACACACACAGGCACGCACGCACACACACACACACACACACACACACACTTTATTGTTACAAATGATACAGTCTGACTATGTAGCCGCTTTATGCTGTGATGTCACTCGCTCTGATGAATAATGTTTAGTTGTCTAGCTGATGGGCGAGGTTAACCCAGGTCGTATCTCCATGTTTACTTTGTCGCTATAGAAGGATATCCAGCCATTTGAAATTATCTTCTTTCCTCTCCCAGCTGACTACATCGTGATGCAATTTGGCCGTGTAGCAGAAGATGTCTTCACCATGGACTATAACTACCCGATGTGTGCCCTGCAAGCCTTTGCCATTGCTCTCTCCAGCTTCGACAGCAAGTTGGCCTGTGAGTAGCAGCGTCCACATTCAGCTTCCAACTCCTGAAGGACTTGAAGTTTATCAAGAGCGAGCCCATCATGCTCTCTCGTTCTGCAGTTTCTGCCCCCTGGTGGTTGGTCTGAGATGTGCGCTGAAAAAAACTACCCCTGAATTATGGCATATATATAATAAGAGTGCCGTTTGTGGCTCAGCTTCTGAAAGGGTTTTGGTCGATAAGATGGAAAAAGCACAAAGAGTAATCCACTATCAAAATTCAAAAAATATGTTTTTTCTAACCACATCTTTGTCATTTTTTTTCTTTTTTCCTTTTGCTCTGTGTGTAACATTCTGTGTGAATTGTAACCCTCCCCATCTCTTCCTTTGATGGAGTTAAAGAGGGATGTATCTAATCCTTAGTTAGGCTGCAGCTGTCGCAAGAAGAAGAAGAAAAGTCAAATAGTTCCTCAAGCATGAATATTGCTCATGCAGTCATTGAGTTACAACTAACTTGTAAAAAAAAATAACATGCACATCAAATATTTTTTATTTATTCTATTAATTACACGTTTTATTTATGTCGGTATTCTTTTCACCTCAGTTGTTTGCTTTGTGAATCTGGAACAGCAGAAACTTCCCCGCACAATAACGGCATTTTTCCATTGGCACTTTTGGCTGCGCCGAGCCAAACCATGCTGCGCTGATTTGCGTTTCCATTACATTTGTTACATGAACAGAGCAAAGGTCCTTTTTAGTAAAAGGAAAGATGCATTTGCTGTAATGGCTATTCTGGTTATAATAAAGATCCAAATACATGAGTCAAACTGATTTATATAAGTCTTCTGACTTAGTAATAAGAAATAAGAATAACAATAGGTATCCACAGTTTCACTGTGAACACCTAAATACAAATTAGATTAAAGTAAAGCCCAGGTTTATTTTAGGAAAGACATATAGTACATTCTTTATAAATGATCAGGGTGTCATACTCTGACGGGCTCTTAAATAGAGATTTTATGGAAGAACTTTTGATGAATAAGTGAATGGAAGGATGGATGAAATGATTAGCGGATGAATAGCCAAGCAAGTGGATGATGCCAGAAATAAAACACAAATCACAATATCAAAACATTTGGTCTCCAAGTTTTCCAGTTGTAAAGTAAGCTAATTTTGTCTTTCACAAAGGGAACGCAAGAGACATCATGTTAATGTTGCATACCTCTTGAACCAGGAAGTCTCTACTTCCTTCCACTTCAATGCATGTTGGTTCCCTGAAGGGCGATGACCCTCTGCCCCTCCTCCCCCCTCTCCCTCACTCCCCTCCATCACTAGTCCACAACCCTTGTGTTTGTAAAATACCGTCTCCCACGATCACTGTCTTAGAATGTACTGTGTTGGATGAACGGTGCACTTTACCGTAAAGTCTATGGTAGATGAGAAATAGCTGTACATACATTATTGTGCCTTCGATGACTAATGAGCTGAGCTTAAAGTGAGGAATGGCCAGTATAGCCGCACTTCCAAACAGCACTCTTGTTAGGTGTTAAATCAGTGAATTAAATCTTCTAATGCACAATACAGGTGGAGTATGGGCTTGGTTAGCAATCAAAGGGAAGATAGGGGAAAAAACACCTTTGATCATTTGATTTAATTTTGATAAATGTCCTGCCATTTATGAATTACAGATGACATTATCAAAGCCCAAACAACACTTTATACTCGGCAACAGCAACACAACAGTCTTATTTTGATGGCCTTTGCGTTCATTTTTTTGATAAGATTCAAGCCTGCCCCACAAGAGGCTGTTGTACGAAGGTTTGACTCCTGCCACACAAAGTAGGTCCACGTTGTAGCAGTACGGTTATACCAATACATGTTTGAACCGTCAATATACACAAGTATACTAACCACATGTTCTGTTTCACATTGATTCTACACTCAATTCTTACTCTTGAAGCCATCAAGAGTAAAGCATACACCTGATCATGAGCAGGACTATATAATGTGGCGAAGGATTATTTTCATATTAGTTTATTGAAGAAACTTCTTCTTACGGAATACACTAATTTCCCAGACATACGACAGTATTTTGTATTTTACTATCATTAAATATAATAATTTGCTAAATGAAGGGAAAAGAGCAAAGAACAATCACCGGATGTGCTCGATGTTGCCGTGGGTTTTAAAGACTTCTTGAATCAGATGTGTTATTCTTGTAATTAACGTGTCATATTTTTAAATGTTCCAAGCAAATTATTGATACTCTGCAAAAGACTGCTTTTCATACATGTTTCCAGGAACCAAATGTTCCTTCACTTCATGTGTTTCTAGTGATTTTGTTGTAAAATGTGTAAAAGTGTTTGTATACATCCAGTAATCACAAAATAAAAATACATTGATTTGACTATACTTTGCATTTATTGATATAATGTGCTCATTAACTCATTCAGGAACAGAGCACATGGTTTGTCGACAAATAAAAAGCAGGAGAATATCTACATACATTTTACATTTTACACTAACTATCTTAACAGCTACTTTACACATGCATAATGCATAAGCTTAGCTTTAAGTTGTCAACATCTTTACTTTTTTTTTTCAAGAGGTAAAACATACAGAAACGATGAGACAGAGCCAAGTGACATTTGACAAGTTTGGTTTCTATGGAAACGTTTTATCATCCCATTAAAAGTAACGATTGAGTTTCTGTCCACTCAACATGGTTGTGGGCAGTACCAGTTTGACCACCCATCCACTAGATGGAGCCAAAGATAACAGCGAGTCAAGTCTGTTGAGAGATATTTATTGAGTATTTATTAGATATATTCAGCTCATGTCCACCTACATATGTTAATGTTTCTAAACACACGACTGTATTCTGTTGAACTTGCTTATACTTGCTTAAACTTTCCATCCATATTTACTGTTTATGGCCAATCTGATGTCTATAAATATGTTAACAAATCACATTTTGAAAGATGCCAAAGGAGTCCTTTATGTAGATAAGGTGAAGCAAAAAAAGTGGTAACAAAAAACATGAAACTTTAAGAGAGTGGTTCCCAACCTTTTCTGGCCTGTGACCCCATTTCTAGCGCTGAAAATGTTTGTGACCCAAACTTCTCTTTTGTGTTTTGTATGTTGTGTATTTTTTACTAAATCAACATTTGCCGGTAATATCAATGTCCCGGTGAATGTAATCGCGTCGCTCTACTACACACTAAGTGATTAGAATAATTTTCTTTTGGCTAAAGCATTAGGCAGTACGTTTGTATATACAGGATGTTTATGAAAAGGTTTGCTAAAATGGATCATCATATATTGAAATATGGGTGGCACAGTGGTAAGCACTGCCTCACAGCAAGAAGGTTCTGGGTTCATACCCCGGAGGGGGGGGGGCCTTTCTGTGTGTTTGTATGTTCTCCCCGTGTCCATGTGGGTTTCTACCACAAAACATGCAAGTAAACCTTCCTGCCCTGCCTATAAGCAAGGCAAGGGCACTACAATTGGAGTTGGTTCCCAGGCGCTACTCTGTGTGGCAGGCCACTGCTCTTAACTCCTAGCATAGGATGGGTTAAATGTAGAGGATGAATTTCCCCATGGGGATTAATAACTTAAGTATATTAAATCTTATGTCAGCGATCTCCTGTGACCCCATATGCATGTCAGGCGACCCCAAGTGGGGTCCCGATCCCAAGGTTGGGAACCACTGCTTTAAGATGTGAAGAAACTACAGGATTAAACAAAGCTAGGGCAGGGATCAGGGGCCAGAAGGAAACGGTGTAAATAAAGCAGGTTCATGTGGTTCTCCTGTTCCTGATCCTCAAGCCAGTGAGCCCTGTGATCCCAGGCTCCGGGGCGAGGTCTAGCCGGACCGGCTGCTCCCCTTCCGCAGGATCCTCCAGCAGCAACAAGTCCTCCTCACTCAGCTCCTCCTCCGCCTCCTTCTCCGGGTCTATGGACTCCTCGCAGCTGAACAACAAGCTCTCCGCCTCCATCACGGGGTCCTCCTCCTCTTCTGCACCGTCGCAGACCTGGCCGTCGCCCTCCTCCTCCTCATCCTCCTCCTCTTCCTCATCCTCTTCCTCCCACTCCTCTTCTTCCATCTCCTCCTCTTCCTCTTCCTCCTCCTCCTCCTTACCATTGTTGTCCTCTCTGGGGTAGCGGAAGACATCTCGGTGGTCACAGAAACTGATGTGCTTTTGGCCTGGTTCTCGTCTTCGTATCTCCTTGCTCACTTCCAAGCCCAGCCGCTCCTCCTCTCCTTCTTTGGTGCGCAGACGGAGAGGAGAGCTGAGCAGAAGCCTTTTCTCTGCTACTTCCTCCTCCTCCTCCTCCTCTTCTTCTTCCTCCTCATCCTCTTCCTCCAGGTCTTCTTCTTCCTCCTCTATTTCTTCAACCTCCTCCTCTTCCTCATCCTCCTCCTCCTCCTCCTCCTCCTCATCGTCATCCTCCTCCTCCTCCTCCTCCCCTATCTCCTCCTCCTCGTGGAGGATGTGTAGCTTCCTGTCCACATACTCCATTTCCTCCATTTCCTGGTCCATCCTCTCGGCCAGAGCTTCGGCGGTGGGCAAGGGGGACTCAGGCACCTTCAGGACAATCGTGGTGCAGCTGCTTTCCGCAGGGGCCTCCTCGTATTCCGGATAGGTCTCCTGGTCGTAGCCTAGCATGGAGCACACGACCAGCACACATTTGCAACAGGTGAACCCGCCGGTGTTGGAGATATTAGTATGGAACTGGCCCCACATGGGCAGCTCAGCTCCGAATTTAAAGGTTTTGCAGCGTATCAACACAGGACAGACAACAGGCTCCAGACAACATTCAGTCGGCCAATCGGCAAACCCCAGCAAGAGCTGTAGATGATAACAACACCGGGCAGTGCTGTGTGGACATTTCTACAATGGCTTAATTAATATAATATTACTGCTGCTTTGGATTTCGTTTTATTTGAACAAGCAATTAAAGTTTTAACTTGAATGAAAATGGTAGCAGTAACATATCCCCTAATAGTGCTTACTTTGGAAATACGGCACTTGGGATCCGAATGGCTGAAGTTAATCCAATCAGCTGCAAAGTGAGGTTGACTGAAGACGCCACTCAACAAACGCTGCCGACGGCAGACTTTCCAGACCCAATGAGCAGAGCGGATATGGTCTGGTGGTGCGAGGATACCGATCAGGATTATTGGGGCCAATACTGATCACCAATCGCACCACCATTTACATTAATTTTGTAAAATGTTTTGTCTAGTAGTAGTAGTGTGTCTGCTTTTCTTGGAACAACTCCTGCACTCTTTCAAATGCTGCCATTAGCCCTGTTGGACGACACCTTTGTTTGTCCTACGATGACACCTCTGTGAAAAAGGTCTATAATTGGCTTTTATCATTTACATCATGTGATAGGCTCTTGTGATCATCATTTGACAGGTTCATTGGCACATCACCGATCGCCCATTTAGAGCATTTATCGGTGCATCCCCATCTCAGACTATGGGGTAAGTTGGGGGGGGGGGGGGGCAGGGGAAACAACAACAAGTGTATCTGTTGAGGACTATTCTTTGAAACAGTGACTGCTGTCAGTGTGTAGTTAGTGGGCTGACCTTCCCAGTCGGCCGTGTAGGGCACCTCCTCCGCCTCCATCTCTGGGGAGCCGATCTCCAGCCGGCCCTCCTGCATCACCTGGGTGATCTGCTTCAGCTGCTTCAGGAGCTTCTCCTCCTGCTTGGACACCGACTTCTTACTCTTCTTCTTCCAGCTCCTGCTCCTGAACAACATATAATAAACTAATAAAAATACACACACACACACAAACACACATACAGTATATATATATATATATATATATATATTAGTGGTGGGCCGTTATGGGCGTTAACGCGCTGCGATAACGCGAGACTCTTATCGCGTGATAAAAAAATTATCGCCCACCCCCCCGTCAACAATCCCCCCCCCCCCCCCCCCCGTCAACAATCGCGCATCTCCCCCCCCCCCCCCCCCCCCGTCAGCAATCGCGCAGAATTATTTTTAGTCATTATTTAGGTAGCACACGCATATTATGAATGCCTTCGACAGAATTCAAATGAGCCATTTTAATCTAGATTAATCTAGATTAATTCCAAGATTACAGTTAGATTAATCTAGATTAAAGAAATTAATCTATGCCCATCACTAATATATATATATATAAATATATATATATATATATATATATATATATATATATATATATACTGTATATACAGTATATAAAATAAGTTTTGTCTTTCGTGTTGTCTTCATGGGTGACTCCAAATAAGTACAAAACCATTCTCTAGGTAAACTTAATGAAATGTAGGCCTACTAAAATATATTTGTCATTGAACTCAAATCAATCTCTCAACAGCCAAACTACAACCCAAAGAGTGGCGTCTCCCTGCAGGCCTGTAGCCAGCAGTTCGGGAACCTAGTGTCCACTAATCCCTCTCGTCACATACATCATAATATACAGTATATACATGCAAATGGGAATGCAGTATCACTTAACTGAACTGAAGAAATATCAACAAACCAAACTAACCAAGTTAAGCAGCCAAAACTAAACAAAAAAAAGACTTACTTGAATTGCTCATTATTTGCTTTCCATATACATATCCTCATGATGATGTATTGCTTACTTAATGGCAGCAGTATCATACATGCCCAATATAAGGCAGTTGAATGTAAATAGAAAATAAGAATACTTACTTGCCAGAAGCAGCTCTCTTCCCAGAGACAATCTTCTCCATCATCCTCTCGGTCTCCAACAGTTTTTCCTGAAGCCTTAACAGCTCATATTCATTTGCTAAGAGACATGCAAAGACAATATCTGTGATATTACTTACTCAAGCACGTAGTCTCTCTCTGTCTCTGTCTCTGTCTCTGTCTCTGTCTCTCTCTCTCTCTCTCTCTCTCTCATGCATATAAGAAGGGATCATTCGCAGAGTTGAAAAATCCCTTTTCCCTCCTTTCAAGTCTCTCCAGTGACTATAATCACAAACCATAATATGCAAGCTTTACTCAAATCAAATCAAACCAATTATTCTGAAAGTGTTAAGAAAGTCCTCTAGATCTGATTGGCATCTCATTCAATATCCCACAGACACCAAGTCTTATCTAGAACTAGGAAGAGAAAAAAAGGTTGACTTAAATGATCATTTCTCAAGAATACAATTATGCCTCATTACAATGACTGCCACATCAGACCTCAACGCCACTATCACTTAATGTGACATCATCACTCAGCAATGATTGAATCAAAACGTGTCACATTGTGTTTGAGCAAGATGTTCATCTTTCTAATTATGATTATGCTTGTTATATTTTGCAGTGACGGATGAGCATATGAAAACAATGATACAATGTGGTGCAGTAGGTAAGATTTAGGAGCTATTATTTGAGTATAATTTGTTAGAAGTGGCTATCCGTCAGCTATTAATGAAATGCCGTGTGAGAATATCCATTTGGAGTTGACTGCACCCGCCTCTGTATGAGACCATTTGGATTTTAGAACGCTCCCGGCTTGTTTCTGACCAACCAATCAATGACCGGGTCCATCAACGGTTCAGGGATTCAGTCTTCTCAATGGTGGAGAAACGTAGGGAGGGAGGGAACATTTGTTTGGTTGTTTCAATCTTGCAAATCTTCTGGTCTTTTCTGCTCTCTCTCCTTACAACTCGGAATCTTTAAACCTATAGCCGCTTAATAATGATTAATACTTTAATTCAATAATTGAATTGGAAATAAATTCTCATCACGACTGAAGAAAAGCTGACAATAATGAAATTACAACTGTGGTGTATTTCCTGGTTCTTAAAGGAAAGTCAATATTGAACCCACGTAACCCTATCATACCCAGTAGTGTTTGTTATCGATTGATTATTGATCAAATCAGAGGAAAGTAATTTGTTATAAAAAATGTTTGCCTATATATTGCCACAAATATGGGCTAAAGAGTACAATGTTATGTACAAGAGTAGATCAAAAAGCCCCAAAATATATGTGTGTGTGTGTGTGTGTGTGTGTGTGTGTGTGTTCCACATCTTCGTCATGTTTATTGTACTTACCCAGCTTGCTCCCATAATCACGCTTCACTGTAGAATAATGGTATTCAGATTTCACATTCTTCCCTTTAGGCCGACATGTCAACTGCAAACAGAAAGAAAGATCCGAAAAGTATTTTTGAAATGTCGATTAAGAAACAAAGACATTTAATGAAAATGTAAAACCAAAATGTTATTATATTTAATACAAAATAAATATCAATAAGTTCACCTTATGGATGATGTAAAGTATGTAAAGTAGAATTCCAAATCCATATATGGGAATGACCTGACCAATCAGGTTGTGTTTCTTGGCTTTCCCCTTGCCTGTCACTTTAGCCAGGGCTTCAACACTGTGGACCTTAGTGTAGGGCGGCCCGTCGCCCCACTGCTCAGGGTCCTCTGGGGCTGATGGACGGTGGACCATAGGGGGGTAGAACCCTGGGCCCACTGGGAGACAGGAAATGATGTCATTGTCATGACAACCAAATATGATGTATATGCCCTTTTCACACCGCTGAGTGCTTTGTTGTTGTTGTTTTATATCTGTGTGTTTTAAATGAGCAAGAGTAATTCCCATAATTGGTACGTCAAAGCACCATTATATAAGTTGGGGCTGGCTTCACTCTGGAAAACACATGAATAAAATGTAGCCTTGTGAATGACTGAGGGAATAATGAAGCATTAAAAACATGGTTCAATAAAATATCAAGCTTACTCAGATCTCTAGTATTAGCAGTGGGCCTAGTAGAAGTAGCATCAGGAATGAATTATGTCTGCACTTAATATGGAAACAGCCCCTGTACCCCTTTACTTTAATCCTGAATAGTAAAGAGGCCTTACTATTCGACTAATATGTAATTTTTGTGTCTAAAGTGTGCGAGACTGCGGTGTGTCTGCGGTCAACAGAAAGGAACAGCATTTCCTAAATATATTTCAAAAATTATCAATAACATGGTAGTTTTCATGAAAATGGTGGTCCTGGCTTACTGTGCAACATCTGGCGACATCAACATCAACAACATCACCATCAACAGCAGCATCAGCATCAGCACCAGCATGATGGCAGAGTAATGGCACATTATAATGATGATGGATGGATGATGATCTGTTAAGCCTCCTCTTACCCTCGAGCTGCGGCCCCATTTCACTTCTCCCTCCGGACAAAAACATTTTGGGGAGGAAAAGAGAAACGCACAACACGGAACACGAGATCAGCGTCACCTTCTGGCAAGTTGTGATCGACATTTTTTTTGTTTTAGTAGTTTGGTCTTCACGCAACATGAATAAAACACACACACACACACACGGGGGGGAGGGGGGCGTGAAGTTATACCGGCCCGCCCGCTCGGACCGGACGAAGTGACGTCGTCGCTCGGCGCGCATGCGTGTGCGCCGGCCGGCCGGCAGGGGGCAGCGCAGACCAGACCTGAGAGAGACCAGACCGCACGGCGGCGGCGGCGGCACCTGTTTTCACCCACTGAGTCTTGATGGAAAAAGGAAACCGGGAAAACAAACATGGTGGTATGGGGCACACAGTGCTCATAGAAGATGTTTCATTTCTCATTGCTCGTAGTCTGCTTCCACAGTGAGTGGCTAAAACACCGGGTGTGCCCACTGCAGTCCTCACACACCGGGTGAGGTAGGAAGTCAAGGTAAGAATGTGAAGCAAACTGATAATTCGTGATTTTTGTTGCCATTTATGTATATTGAAGAGCCGAAACACAATGCGTAGACCATTTTATATTGCTGTTTGTTTGGCCAAAATGTGAAAACTCACGAAAACTAATAGTCACGCTGCACCGCCCCCTAGTGGCGCGGCTGGTCATGGCACCTTGTAATGTGTCGTGTGCAGCATGAGATGCAGTGGCTGGCTTATGGAAAATAATAAGTTGAGGCAAAATGATTGTGAGATGACTCATTGATTATCCTGCTGTATGGATTTAGACTGATGAATTCATATCAAATTGCCCCATATCATACCCACTAACTGCTAAGTCTATTTAGAAAATAAATGTTGCTATTATGTATATGTAGTGGTTGCTTGTTTTATGGTATTGATTTAAAAGGCAACAATATTGTGACTTTTTTGGGGGTGTACTTTGCCGTATCAATCTATGTAATAATGGAAATGGCTTGTTCTGATGAATGAACACTTGAAGCTGAAGGTGTTTTCATCTCATTTTAAGAGCAGAGAGCAAGGTCTGCTCAAAGGCAGACCTTTAACAATCCATGCTATTCCATAATTGAGTTTCTTCTTTCAAGACCAGTAAACAAAAAAATGTATAAAGAAATACTTTTCTAATTCTGTTTCTATTCTAAAAAATAAAATAAAATAATGTATTATAATATTGCAATTTTAACAGTACGAGTTGTAAAGATGTATTTTTTTTTGTGCCACTGCACTGGAACAAGTTCTGGGACCAGTAGCTTCCTACTCCGATCTGCATTATGCTGTATAGTGAATTATCCAACTTGTTCAACAATGTTGTTTTTCTTTTCAGAAATGGCAACATGTTCTTGAGGGCGGTGGTGGTGTGCACTGGTGGCGTCCAGAGCTGGATGCTGTGTGGTGATTATCTGTAGGCCTAAGCACAAATCAAAGCTCATAACAAGAGGTCATAAAGGAGGCTTCCCCCCCTCCGCCTGTTGATTGGCCTACTCCAAGAAAGCTGGTGAGTTAGAGAGAGCCAACCTGATGAAGATGGCAATATCACTATTTTGTTGGTGATATCATTTTTTCAAACCCAATAGAGAAAACACTGGCAACATTGTCCTTTTAAAGTTGAAACAAAATGGACATTTGAACGTAGCAATGATGTAATTGGTAGCAAGGCAACCATGAATGGTCCACCAGGAATGTTAAAGTCCCCCTCCAGGCATGTTTTAAAGTGTGAAAATACTCTGCTGTGATTTATATTTTGATTAACATGGTTTTCCCACATAAAAAGTAAAACAAAAATTCAAATTTCAGGGCACAGACATTTCCCTTTTCAGTAGAGGAATGTGAAAACACCTCTAGTGACAAACTCTGCACAGATACAAGTCAGTGTAGTCAAGGTCAGACATTTTAGGGGACTTAAACATAAGAAAAACACATTTTTGAGTGGAGGGGATCTTTAAATGTTAGTGTCAAAACTAGAATCCATGGTTACTTGTCCTGAAGACCTTTGTGCAAAGGGCTTTGAATGTTGTTTTGTATTATACTGAACACATATTTGGCCTGCAATGTTTTTAACCATCTGAAAAATGCAATTTTGTCATCATGAACCTTGGAGAGGAAGCGTGTACAGGTGAACATTTGATTCAAGTTTGAGATGAAGAATAAAGATGAAGTCTCCAATAAAATGTACACATGGAAATGTGCATGTTCATGCCAGCACTCTACATCATGTTAAATAATGTATCAGTAGCTTATACATAGTCATGTTACCTACACATTAATATGATATCAATATACTTTTTTTTTTGCTCTTGCCACTACTAAGATATTTGCAAGGTTGTGTTGGCCAACCATTAAAACAGATTGATCAGTTACATTGATCTGTTGCACTGGTTAACTTCACTATTTTAAGTGAGATTTCCCGTTAATTATGTGTAGTATTTGGCTAAGAAACATTTGTTGTTTTATGCTCTGTTATATATTGCATTGCAGTGATGCATTATTTAATAGCATGCAAATTACCTTATGACCTTGATTTGATTTCTTTGTTAGTGAGGGAACCAAGCAGTTAGGTACAAGAACACAGGTAACTAAGCAACCTGATAAACCAGCAGAGACCTTAAAGTCTGATTTCCAGGTCTCTCTAAAACGACACACGTTTCAAGGCAAACGATGTATACATTTACGTTTCCAGAACATCAACCTATAATTGCGTCTCGAGCTGTTGTGCATTTCTGTATGTTCATTAAAATACAATGTGTTAAAAAGAATTTGACACATTTTTTGAATCAGTGTGGCTGTCAAATGAAAATCTTGACCCGCAAAAATAGAATAATTTAGAAAATGGCAAATAAAATACAAATACATTTCTTCAATGTCACCAGTTTTGTGTATCTGTTATATGGCTGCTCATCTATCCTCTTAAAAAATCATGTGACTTTTATTGATGGCCAGATTTCACATACACAAGTGTAAATGTAAAATAAAATGCACATAATAAATCAGAAAACAATAACGCTATCAAAACTATCATATGTATCACTGTTGAAGTCTATTTAAACCCCTCGCTTTTTTATTTTCCTGTCATCGCCAGACCAATTTGCAAATGTGTATTAGTCTGGAACCTCTCATTTTCGATTTCCAAGGGGTGAAATCAACGAGTGCAGACCAAAATGCCTCTGGACGCAGTCAGATAGACCTACCACCAATCAGAGCAACGAAACGTGTGACGTCAACTTTTACCAAATCCTGTCGGAAGTACGGCAACAAAACAACAAAAGCTTTAAGTGCAGTATTTATTCTTCTTTCACAGAAAATATACCGTCCAGTTTGTTTAATATTGTTGCGATAGCGGATTCATCAGACTGTTCCACATCAGCGGCAGCCATCTTGGTTGTTTACGAAAGGCGCTCCTCTGTACAGTCATCGTATCAAACCCGCTCCATATTAGATAATGGTTGTGATTGGCCCGAACTGGGCCAGGTCGGCTGGAAATGTGTCTGAACGGGAGAAGGACCAGATGTATCTGCCAGAACAAATAAAACATGAGCTCACAGATTCGTCTGCTTCCCAAGCTAACGGAAATACACAACAGATTCCTGCATAACTGGGAGTAACTACTTAATAATATGTAACTCATGGGTGTAATTATGGGTCTATGGAGTTCACTCTAAAGTATTGTAAGTGTAGTCAGAATTTTTGTAACTGGAAAAACGTATTTGTCAACTTGTTATAGTTGCAGAAAAGATGTGTAAATCTGAATCGTTTTGCAAATCCAACGTGGTTCTCACGTGTAAATTAATTTAAGAATAAATGCACAAACTGCACACTTGACTGTACACTGTCAACAAAAGTAATTTTTATTTGAATATATTACAACTTAATTTTAGAAAGTGTGCACAGCACACAACTCATTGATTACAACTCTAAGAATCCTCCATTATTAATCCTCCTCTAAGAAAGTTCCTGTGAGCATTGAATCTGCAAATCGTCCACTGAGCACTCGTAAAATGAATTTGCAAAGCACTTTAGTATGAATTTTATATACATAACCAGCATCTTTCATTATCGAGCCATAGTGATGTCTGTTACCGAACGATCTCGAGTCGACTCCACGTGTTAAGTTATTGTAACTTTTTGAAAAGTGTTGGTTAATTAATGAATTATCTACTCTTAGACTACTTGCACAATATAGTGTATATCTGTTCTACATTCTTAACGTTCGTTTACTACCTTGCCTTTGTAGCAGATCGTGTGTGTATATACTGTCTATATTTAAACCTGTCATATTTATCTCATCCATTTTATCTCTACAAATTTGCAAATCGACACAACATTTACAGATCTATATCATGGCAGAAGTGTAGCAAAAGTCAAGTGTAAATTGAAAGTTGTAACTGATGAATTCTGTCTGTATTTCTAGCTCTTGGAGCAAAATACTTTTTTAACCATTAATATCTAAGGACACATTTACAGATCTATGTTTTACACAAAGCTGTAAATCTGATTACACACACATATATTCTGAATACACATTTGCAGATTCCTGTACACATTTACAAATCTCACTATGCATTTAGAGATTCTTTTACACATTTACAAATCCGATTACGTACACATGGATTGAGACAAAGTTACACAACTCCACTCACATTTGTAAATAATTGTGCCCCCAAAAATGTCTGCTGACGAAATGTTGGTTGACTCTTGCTTTGGACCCGTACAAGCTATCTTACCAACAGCCAACAGTGATGCCAATTATTACGATTCTTGTAATGGTAATAATGCACGGATGTACATTGCCACCTGCTGTACAGGCAGGTGAACTGGCCGTCTACAGCGCAAATTCTTCAGAGTGTTATTTGTAGATTATTTTTATGACTGCTCAAGGGGCAGTTTGTGCCAAAAGTATTTGCAGGGAATCGCAGATTTGACACTTGCAGGAGCGGATTGGTAGAGTTGTAATCAATGAGTTGTGTGTGCATTTTATCAAAGTTAAGTTGGAATATATTCAAATAAAAATGACACGATCACAAATATTGTATTTGTTGACAGTGCAAGTTTGCGGTTGTTCGTGTATTTATTCCTAAATTAATTTACACGTGTGAATCACGTTACAGATTTGCAAACCAATTTACAGATTTACACATCTTTTCTGCGACGAGAAATACCAAACTACAAGTTCACAAATCTTAACTACAAAAAGGTTTTTTAGTTACAAAAATTCGGACTATACTTACAATACTCCATATAGGATGTTTGGTCTGGAAATGTAAATGTATGCCGTTTGCCTTGAAACTAGAGTTGCATATTGTAAGCAATTTCCTTAATGGATCGTTGGTAATATTAATGATCAATCAATCGATTAACTGTAATTAAAAAAACATAAAATGTTGCTTATACAAAACAATACCACATTTGTTTTTTTTCATCAAAACTTTATTTCCAAATCAACATATTGCATATTCTTCAAACATAGCCTATGAAACATATTAAACGCATTGAATATAACGTTGAATATCACATATAACATGTGAAGCGCACTAATAAAAATACTCTCTGCTATGCTAACATATATAAGAAAGACTCAACTACACTTTCTGCCTACTTGTTCTTGTTAAGGAAAATTAAGATGTCGACACGGTCGGATGTCAGACGGCAGCTCTCAGCGCTGTTGATGTTGCATCACCTTCAACCTGCGGCTCGGGGTGGCCACCTCCACCGCCTCTCCCAGTTCAACCAGCCTAGAATTTGCATCCAGTCACTGTGCAGGTGTTAAAAAACGCAGATGCTTGTGGAGAGGGTCCAGCATTGTTGTGACCATGGGGGGGTTAGGGTTACTGGTTGGACTCGATCTGTTTAAATAAAAACAAAAAAAGTAAAATCAGTTATCATGAGCCGGTGGAGTGGCAGTGCCATTTGCTGGTGCTTTTGTGGTTAAAGTGGCTCAGAAGCTTTCCAGCTGCAGAGATTACCTTTTTGAGGAATCCGTCGTTGATAGCGAGCCGAAGTGCATGTGTGAAGCAAGCCACCGAGTGCCAGGTCACTCTGGTGGGGTTGTTTGCTGCAGTGATGTTCCTAGCGTTGTCTTGCCCACACGCTACCACTTCCACAGAGCTCGCAAAGTTGCACCGCCATGTTTCTACAGTAGCCCAGAACGGACAAACGCTCTAAAGAAATAAAGCCTTCACTGTTACATATGAGACTGAAATAGGTTAGTTCGCTTAGTAGCTGGCCCGGTTAGGTGGAGTTCTCCCGTGTTTGACAAGTTTTACAATAATGTCCCACCATCAAAACTGAATGTGACATTTATAGCAGTAAACAAATACAAATACAAACTGGAACTGCAGTTTTTGCATTTCTCAACCTATTTCAATGAGTTGTTTTTATATTCAACGGTTTATGATCTACGTGGAGTACAATATTTTTCAAGTTTTTAAAAATGTTTGAAATTTTTCATAAACCCTTTAATATAAAACAGTTAATTGAAACCGAAGCAGTCATGGCGGCATCTATGTACATATGTCTATGGCTACAAAGGCTGAAAATGGTTCAAACTCCCCCACTCTCTTCATAGACTTGGTGTGCCCCAACATCCCTCATCAGGTGTAGGAAGTAGAGGTGAACATGTAAGACATTGAATGAAGCAAGCGTATCCTGAGCACATGCAAAAATGCAATACCATATTAAACTGAAAGAAGTTACCAGAATCTGTAGTGTTATAAATCAACTAAAGTTATGAATGGAACAAATGTATGTCGAGTCAATGGAGTCGATAGTGTTTACTGTTGTGTTGTATAGTTACTGATGTGATACTGATGTAAAAAAAACAACACACATCTGTCATATCGCCCCCCGCACACACACACACACACACACACACACACACACACACACACACACACACACACACACACACACACACACTATGTTAAGTGCTTTAGGTGTCTTGAAAAGCGCTATATACAGTACATGCAATAAATTATTATTATTATTATTATTATTATTATTATTATTATTATTATCTCAAATTTGATATATTAAACTGTGACCATGCTTACAATTATAGTGCCCAGGATGCTATAAACACCTGTGGTTGGCATTAGCTTTTTTTGTGTTGTGCTACAAATCTCTATATCCACAGTAGCCTGTAATAGCTGGCACAATGATAACTTATTGCCAATGCCATACACCCTTCATAAGCTTTTAATCCTAGGAAACAAATATGTGTTTGTGTACCATCTCTGGAAGAATGGATTATAGATTATCAGTGCCAACCAGCATATGATGCCAAAAGAGATTATGCTTGCTGTATGTGTAAAGCTGATAGCACTGTTAGTGAAATTTTGGCACAATGCACAACTTCAAAGTGACACGCCATTTGACATGCTGCAGTATATTAGACATTGTGAGTGGGGGAGATTTCATTTATAGAGATTCCTTCTCCAAACACATTGCTGTTCGGGAAATCATTTAGACCCAACAATGTCTTCCTTTTCCCTCTTCCTCTGTTCTCTCCACTTTCTATTATTCCAGTCAATTCGACTGTGACCTGACTCAAATGTATTTCCATATCCCCCCCATAATTGTAACATTGTTAAAATAAGACTTTAATCGCTTTCATGAAAACCCCTCAGTACATTTCAAGCTGTGCAATTACTCAAAAAATAGGACCTGCTAATGTCAGTGGTGAAAATATCACAGTGCACTCTTTTCCAAAATCCAGCTGGGAAGTATTTAATTTTGAATCTGACCACATGCATATTCACAAGCATATGGAAAAGCTGTTGAAATGAACAAAATAGAAAGAACAGTTGGCCCATTTCTTGTGGGCCGAGCCTCTGGCACTTTTCCTACTTTATTGCAGAACTATATGTGTGAGCCACGGCCGATTCTTTGTACAGACGAGTAAATTGTTAGCAGCTCTTGTCCTCTATTTGTTTACTTTGCCTCTCGCTTATCAAGCCTTTGATTAGTTAATTATTCTTCATTAGACACAATTAAAATACAACAATCTGCCCATGCAAAATTTGTATCTGCTGTGCAGCAGCAACGCAGCAACTAGCCCTGAGAAGCAGCCTCCTCGGTGCTCATAATAGTGTGCCCGTGTTTTTCTTGGGGTGCAATATAAATATAAAGATTCTGTATTATACCCAGAGAGAAATAAAACATTTACTTTGCTGAAATGTTCATGCATTTCATTGTTGACTGAGAAATAGATTCACACACTGCACATGGAAATCAACACATTCTCTGAAGAAAATTACTTTTTAGCAAAATAAATTGTTTTTTTTCTCCTCTCTCTGTTCATGCAAGTGATTTGTTGCAGAATGTCACCTTACACAACAGCAGCAAACCCATTTCACAATAAGACCTGGGTTTTTTCCCCGACCACCTCTGTCTGCCGCTGTCTAAATCATTCAATTTACTTCCAAATTGCATGTCGAGTGTTAGGGTAAGGGCTTATTGTGATGGCAGTGTATTAAATCAAAGCACTCATATTTTGAGATGGTTTAATTTTTTATTTTATTTGATAATGATGGGTGATGCATGAGTGTCGTGAAGGACACACAGGATTACAAATTCCCAGATTTTTATATTCATAGAACAAAGACAGTTGTGAAAAGTGAATGAGGTGGATTAATGGAGTCTAAGCATGCTTTACAATATAGGCCAGACCTTGAGTGTCTTTTACTGCTCTGGTTGTCAGACCACACATTTATTTATTAGCATCGCTGGAACAGTCCTCACAAGGCTCTGAATAATACACTGCTAACAAATCACCAGGGGATCACATTTGAATTTCCTGCTATCTTAGAGCTATCGCCACCAAAAAACACAGATGAATAATTCTGTTGTTTGCTGTAAACAAGTTCAACATATATATTGTTATAAATGTAAACATGATAGAAAAAACATGTTTTTTTCAGTTATACAGTTGCTTCAGTTATACCACTTAATCGGGTGCGTGTTAAAAGTTCACATTTGTCTAAATGGATGTTAATGGGAGGGTTCTTGCATGCAAAATCTGCTTTTGGCGCGCATATGACACGCAGTTTGAAAGTGTCATGTCGTGGTATTTGTACGCATTGGGATGAGACTGGGTTGGTTATAGTAAGCTGCCCTTAAAATCACTTCATATGTGTGTGCTTGCAATCATATACATTATTTCCATACATTTGGCTCCCTACTGTATGACGAGTGATGTTTGAAAGGTAGTTTGACCAATGCTTTTTAAAATAGATTGTTTCCTTCTGAAAAACACAGCACAGGTCATTGTAATCCATCTGTTCAAACCTTTTAAATTTCAGTACACACACACACACACCTGCATGTCCCCCATGTGTGTTTCAGCCACCTTTTAATGCCCTTAACTAACACTAATAGGAGATAATGATTGGTGCTCAACAAAAAGACATGCTTACTGAATTATTAACAAGTTAACTTTATAGTGGAGCCACTTTATCCCTGAAGACAAACAGCCCCAAATGTTTGCAAAATATAATTAAGCCAAGGCCTCCTTAAATGTCATTGCAGCCTGTGCCATGTTTCAAATTGTTCTGCATCAACAGAATTTAACGAGATGGCTAAGGAATCCATTTCCTGCAACCATGTGATAAGCCACACATACAGTGGAGCACTTTCATTGATTGCCAAAATAAAGCATTTTGTATGCAAATGGCGGAATGGAGTGGCTAAGCTGATTCAGCCTCATGGACACCAAATAATGGCCTTTACAATTAATACTTCTACATGCTATCCATTGAAAATGTCATCTCCTGTTTAATGGCTCTAAAACATTTACACATGCCCAGAAAAAGAGGGAAAAAAATACAGCGCTCCAAACGGATTAATATGAAAGCCAACGAACAAATAAAGCCACATATCCCTCGCTCTCCCTCGTATGTTTGGCCTCGTTCGTCCCTCTCCTGTCGCCTCATGCTCTTGCACATTTTTGGATTAACTGATAATCTTTGAACATGAAGGAAGGTCTGTGGACCCCGGGGGGGGGTGGGGTGTTGCGGGATGGTGGTGTTAGGGGGTGCAGGCGCTTGGAAGCCATGCTGTATTGTTTGAACTTAATGTGCTTGTCTCGTTCTTGTAAACACAGCGCCTTTTGTCGTGGCAATACTGCGTTTGCATAAGACCCACAGGTCTCTGTGGATATGAAAGGCCACAGTCAAGTTCCGATCCACCTTTTGGGCCATCGCTACACTGGGGTATAATGAGCTACAGCTGTAACAGATTGGTTTTTATTAAACTAGGTCAATTAGAGGAGGGGAATAAGCATCTGATTGGTATTTCAAGAGTCAACCTACATCAGCATCAACCTGCCGGATGTGGAGAAAATTAATGGAAAGCTCTTTGATATGGTGAATAGTTGGCCCCACCAACCTTTTATGTCGATCTTCCCATCAGTATGTTGGTTCTGTGACCATCCTTTGGTGCCCAATGGATTTGGCATAGAAATAGTTTCTCTTTCACTGTTTCTGTTGACCTTTGGTGGTCAACACTGGACATAGGCCTACACTAGCAAAACTGTTGTTATTGTATTAGGCTGCTCACCAATGAATGGATGATTATTCAGGTGACACCGGGCCCTTGTGGTGTGAATCAATATGATACTATAACAGGTCTGCAGGTCTGGCAGTAAAATATCGGAGCATAATTGATGACATGATGAACAATGCAGGTTATGACACACAATACGATACAAAGTAAATAAAACAAAATGGAAGTTGTAATAAGTAAATATAGCACAGCATGTATTATTGATGTATTATATATTTTTATACTGATAGAGCATGTCAATCTATAGTCCATAGTTGCTGTAGTGTTGCATATGTATGTATGTATACAGTATATGTGTGTGTGTGTGTATATTTGTCTGTATGTATGTATGTATGTATGTATAATATACTGTATATATATATATATATATGTATGTGTGTGTATATTTGTAAATTAAACCCCCAGATTGGTTTATTTCGCTTACACAACAATGATATTGGTAACTTAATCTATTAGGGTTAATGGCTTTTTATCGACTTAATCGGGTGAAATTAAAATATTCCTGCAGCGCTTTGAGCATATTGTTTTTGTGTTGTCGAGAATCTGTCGAATACATAGTATGTGGTCAGTGGTTGTATTTGACTGTTTTAATGTTGGATTTGTAGTGCATTGATTCGGAACTGTTAAAAGGCAGAGATGACCAATCAGGATCAGGTATTTAACAATGCTGTGGTGTGTGTGTGTGTGTGTATGTATAATATAGCTACACTCATTTTACCCTTCTTTTCCTCCATGTGTGGCATTTCTTTTCTTGAAATATGAACTCTTCTGCACCATTTCAGTGTCAAGGACGGCGGCCAAAACAGTTGACGGCAGCAGCATTTCAAGTGAAGGAGTGAGCTGAGCCGTTCCTTGGGATGAGGACTGCCGAGGTGGAGGTGGAGGACGGTGATGAGGTTGACCCGCTGATCAGGTGAGCGCAGAGGCCTGTGGAGAGAATCCCCTCTCTGCTGCCCAGGCTGGAATTTTTTGCTCTTGAGAAGTGTTTAACTTTCTCAAATCCCAATTGCACTCAGCAGGGGGTGTCCCGTCTCTGTCTCTCTCTGTCTCTCTCGCTCGCTCTCTCTCCCCTCACTCATTCTCTATTGAGCCCAGGTATGGTGGCTTCCCTTTAGTCCTTGTGCCTGGGATGGGGTGCAGTTTGGGGGAGGTCATCAATATGAGGATGGAGGCTGTGCTGTCAGGCCGAGGGGAAGCTAAGCTTGGAGGGAAGAGAAAGGGGGTAGAGAGGGATGGAGACACCTGAGCAGGAATTATCCGTGACACCTGGCTTCTCAAGCTGCCACCTCGAAAGCGCATGGTTTGGGATCTCCTCTATGTGTGTGGCTGGACAAAGCACACTCAGCACATCCCACCGCTAGCATTATGTTGCGGGTTGCTTCCATAGCCGTAAGCTTGTCAATCCACGCTACAGTTTGAGGAAAATCTATTGATGTCAATCTTGTTGTTTTTATATATAGGAATACTCAATACTCAATGTCTTGCTTTTTTTATATTCAGTTGGCAATGTGAAGTTAAATATCATATAGTCTCTCAATCCCTCCCTGTAACCTTTCTGCATTGATTAATTGAAACTAAGAAGATTTTTAAAGATAAACAAATATATAGTACACCTCCAGACTGTGCAACCAAAAATGTTCAATAAGTTGCACAGTGTGCAACCTCCAATAAAGCAACCTGTGCTTCTACGATAATTAGTTGCACAATTTAGCCAACCTCGCCGGTCACCAGCGCCACAAATATAGATTGAATCCTGGAGGTTTGTGCGGCAGCTGCACTTTCCAGGTGCGCTTTTGTGTGTGTTTTTTTTTATTTGCCATCAGTAGTCCCTACTGTAGGGAAGTATTTTTTGAGTGTTAATACAATCTGTACTGCGATTATGTAAATATTGAGATACGATATTCAGATTATGTTGGTGTGATTCGATCTTTTGTGTGGTTCAACGTATGGGTTTAACGTTGTGGTTTGCATTCCACAGGTCCGTCATTATTTTTTAAATGAGCGTGGCCGAACATAACAGAACAGAACATAATTGGTGAGAATGGACTATAGGCGAATACACTATAGCATCCTCTGTAGGAGGGTACCACCAATTAGCCTCCACTAAGATAACGTTTTTTTTATTTTTGAGTCAACCTGGCATGAAGGATAAGTATTGCAGAAGCAAGGAATTGCCATACTAACATGAATGGATTTTTTTGTATTTGAAATGATTCCCCTTTACTTTGAGAATATTGTCAATAAACGCAAATATAAACAATTATAGGAGATCATATCTCAGGAGAAATACACAGTTCATGCGAAAAAGAGAAAAAAAACGCTTTCATGTTTTGTTTTGACCTTATTTATTTGACAGGGGCAGTGGGCTGTAAACTTGCCAGAGTTATCCAAAGGAGTTCATTTTCATCCATAGTCCCTGGGCAGGCAGCGAGTTAAAAATCATTAAAATAAGGCATTAAAGATATATTCCATACATAGAGGAACACAAGACACAGAAAGACTGACAGTATTACCTTTATGCGAAAGCCAAGATCTGCCAAAGATTACAAATACTAGCTTTCTGAGGGGTGACCTTTAGCTACATGTAAATGGAAAATGATGAGTGCTGCTAGGCAGTGCTCAGCTTATGTTGTTCTTGGGCTTTCTTTCTTTCTTTCTTTCTTTCTTTCTTTCTTTCTTTCTTTCTTTCTTTCTTTCATTATTCTCTACAAACTTTGACACCTATCTCCTCCCACAATTCTTCACCTAGAGACTCCCTTCAAACTTTCAGAAAATATTCATCCTAACTTTGAATCGCGTGCATTATCATTCAATTATTTAAAATATTTTATACGTTTTGAAATATACACCATTGAAAATTATAATGGAAATCAATTTCTCTGAGACTTCAACTACTTCAGATTTCACAACTTGGTCAATTTTTAACCTGTAAACTTTGTTAAAATATTTAACAAATCATCACATTTTGATCTTTATACTTATCTGAACTGATTTTAGATATATTTTTTACTTGTTGAGATTCGACATTTTTAGTTTTATTCCCAGCTTTGTATATTTTCGCTTCATCTCATTGACTTCCATTGAGCCCTCCTGACGTCACCCCCGCTCTAGCCCAAGCTACCTTTAAAAAAACATTTCGGACACACCGTGGAGCCTAAAAACATCAATATTTCACCTAGAAACACAAGGTAAAGCTTAAGCTGTTACTGTGGTTCTTGTTTCACTGGCGTTAAAATAATGAATCGACTAGTATTATAGTTGTTGAGCATCGGGCATATTTGTGTGATTTAATTTATTTTCCAATAGGCTCCAATGGAGACGCTCCCCTTTCTTAACACAACAGTCATGTCTTTTACACACTTTACATTTTTAAACTTGTGAATAAACCCACTTACTTCAAAGGACAGACACATGTTGGACATCCACATGTTCCTCTACGTATACAGAGCATGACCATGTCCAAATTATAGTAGTCTGAATTATAGTTTTTGAGAACGAGTCTATGGTTTAAGGCTAGGTTGTCGGAAGCGGTGGTCTGCTTCAGGGAGCTGCACACAATGAGATTGGCTCAGGTGGCAGCGCGTTCCGCTAGTAATCACAGGGTCGACGGTTCGATCCCTCGTTCTTACTAGTATGTCAAAGTGCAAGATGGTTCGCCTACATTTTAGAATTTCATCCCAAGTTCATCCTTGCTCAATTTTGAAGTTACAACCACAAGTGATGTCTTACCTTTGTTATTATCATACCAATAGGCCTACCACTTCTACTGCTTATCATACTAATACTACTACTTGTCATACTAATACTACTTCTACTCCTTCTACTAATACTGCTTCTACTGCTTATCATACTAATACTACTTCTACTCCTTCTACTAATACTGCTTCTACTGCTTATCATACTAATAATTCTTCTTATTCTTCTTCTTTGTTCAAACTGTTATTATGGTTTGTATATTTGTACTGTTACCCTTAGTCCATTTAGAGTTCAGCTATTCAACATTCGGCTATTCAACATTTCTATACATCTTAAACTATGTTGCTTTATTAAACATTTTTTACCTCATTTACACCACAGCACTCACTGCATTTCCTGCAGGAAATGTATTTTCTAGTTGTTCATAATATTGTCTATAATATTGTCTGTCTATTCTCCGTAAAATTATTACGGAGAATATTTGTGAGTGACATTTATTTCATATGTGATTGTAAGTGGAAGATTGCCTAGATTGCTATGTTAACCTTGCTCTGAAAGTCACTCAACTGTTTAATCCTTGCCGGCATGTGTCTTGTTGTTCTCACTGATTACAGTAATAGATCCCATCAAAGGCTATGTATACATCAGGTTTAGGTTTCAAATGTCACCATAGTGACAATTTGGCATTAATCTTCACACCGACCACTAATTAAATTTGTCTTCAACAAAGTCTTTGACCCAGACCCGGGTCAAAGTGATTCTGTCTTAAATTGCTCTCTGATAACAGGTTAATGTTTGTCTGAGGTTTGCAGAAGGACAGAGGGCTCTAGGAAGGTTTACACAGCTCTGTAACAGCTCTCCTCAGCACAGATTGGCAATTTATCCTTCCATTTGTGGTGCAACAAAAGCAAGTAAAAATAAGAGATGTGTCAATGTGTATTGCCTTTTAAAATCTGTAGCTTGTGCTTTAAATATAAAAGAAAACATTTGCCATTTATTATAAGCATAAGCGGCACCAGTTGTTGTACAAGATAAACCCAGCAGTAGACATCAGATCGTAGAATCGCTGTTTTGGATAGGTTACAAAACACACATTTCTAACACCAACAATAAAATGCATTATCTGGAATCACTTTGAGTGGGGGGGGGGGGGTGGGGGGGGACATACTGAGGAGACATGCAGACGGCTTTGCTCGGACATCCCACCATCCCCGTGCACTTGTTGAATAAAACATCCCTCTCACGGTGCAAGGTAATGACAGACATAGGGCTCATGTTTGCAGAGATGAAACTGCCCTATCGTCCAGAATGCCTGAGAGAGTTTAGCCTTGATACATTTTGCACCCCCCCCCCCCCCCAAAAAAAGGAAAGCAGGAACGGCTGCGGTGAAAATCAATCTTCACCTCTCCTCTCGCCTTGAATACCAGTGGAGCAAACAAACAGGCCTAAACAATACGATATACACCACATATCAATTACACTAAATGCCTCAGTATCTATACTTCACTGTCCCAGGCACACACACTGGTTACAAGGCACACACGCTGCTGTAGCACGATAATGGTGCTGCATTGTTCCTCACCATCTGGAGGGCTGATAAGGCTTGCCTGTGCATGGGTGATAATAAGAACAGGCAGAGGAAAAACTGAGTGTTAAACATTTCCTTGGCCCATGAAAAAGGTTCCATTAAGTCCACTGACCCCAATTGAATATTAATGAGCTAATTAACAGATTTATTGTTATACGCAATTTCTGGAGGGGCATTTTTTTTTCAAGTGCTATTATTTTTCTAATTATTTTCTGCACTTTTTTATAATTGAATCTTTGTAGCTGCCAGCATCCTGTTCGTGTCTTGGCAACCAAAAAACATTTTGGCATCTGCTTTCTCCCCTCCCCGTAAACAGCAGCACTAAAAGGGCACCGTGCGTATAGACGTCTGTCATCCGGACTCATCTCAAGCTTGCATCAAACACAACTTACATGACAGACTACAGTGACTACTCTTAAAATGAGCTTTCTCTTGCTATATCTGGGGGTAAAAACAGCAGCAACTGTTAAGGTATTGATTACTGAACAGCAATTACGGAGGTTGTTGGTGGATGAAAGGAAGAGCGATGTGACGCGGGGGACTCAACAATGGTTTGAATGGACAGTGACAGCTGGGCTCGCCAGATAGCATAATCAGCTGATGTGGAGGACACATTGAAGCCCGTCTTCAGTGGAGAACTAGGGAACAGCGCTCTGAGAGGGAGGTGGTCACCTTCAGAGGGATCACTGGGTGTCGGGGTTAAAAGAAAGCATAGAATAGGTTTTTCATCTTCCGGACGGGGGGACTTGAAAATTGACACAATCATTTTGAATGGAGGTCATTTATGCAGAACGGCAGGTTCTGCATACACCCCCAAAGGACCGTGTAATTGTCTGGGTTTTTGTATTGTTGTTTATTTTGTCATTTTAGCCTAGATTGGTATAAACAATATGACTAAGATGACAAAGAGAAGCTTTATTTGTGTCAGGATTATCATGACATCATTTGTAAACATGTGTTTCTAATGAAATAGAAGGGTGTATTATTGGACATTTATTTTTTCCAACACCTTTTGTTTCACATTGTAGCATGTTGGCTTATTATCACAGTATAATACTCAGTCAACTAAGAGCAGGAAATGAGAGCGATCTGAGAAGTGCATGCATGTGTTTGTGGGTGTGTGTGTGTGTGGGTGCATGCGTGCGTGCGAAGGTGGTGATTAGACAGCAGCAGGTGCATTGTGATAACCTTTTCAATAACTCTAATGTCATTATTATTGCATTTTGCTGTCTCTGTGTTTGACTAATTCTGTTTGGGACTGAAATGTAATTTTAACCAAACAAAAGAAGCACGTTCTTTTGGTTAGTTCGTCAATAATAACTTGTGAATTGTAATAAACATTTTTGCTGTTGTATGGAAATTTGGACTCATTATAATAATTTTGCCTGATCCACAAGGCAGTCGATATTAAGAGCAAGGCCCTACAGTCATAGATAGGATTATTATGCTATACATCACGAAGTGCGTTAAGCTCATAAAACCTGTCAACGGTAAGGTTGGGAAGTTCCAACATGTGGCCCAGCAGGTTAATATATTTCTTCCAAAGGCTGAAAAGAAATGTCCAGACTATATTGCTTCTATTTGGAAGCCAATTTTCTGCCATTTGACGATTCTCGGTGTAAGGCCCCTCCAACTCCATCCACACACATTACTTTTCCTTAATCAACTCCTATGTCCGGGCCCTTCCAGCTCGTGGTGATTTGGCGATGGAATGGAGAGCATTTCTATTTGTGAAGTTGGATTCTATATTCAGATCATCTAGTGGGCAATTAGAGAAACCTCATGAGGAAATACAGCCCCTCTGTAACAGGAGATCCTTTCCTAAACATACACAAAGAAAACGAAATGAAATCAGTTCCAGACACACACACACACACACACACACACACACACACACACACACACACACACACACACACACACACACACTCTATACACTTTGTTTGGCCATACACAGTGTTTGGCCTTTGTTGGCTGAAACTGTTGGTTCACTGAAATAATACTTTCTACCGCGCATTCTTTTGAAATAATGTTGATTCGGTTTTGCTATTTGATCCAAATCTATATCCCTGCAACAGCCAAACAACATTTGAATCCATTACGTAAATTATCTTTTGGAAGGGTAATTTTAGGGTAAAGAACGTTGTCTTGAAACTATGACCCCTTTAATATAAGACGTATTATCGACAACATTGTGAGACTCGGGCTGTGTAACAAAGCAACAAAGTGTGGTAATTGTAACATGTCACTGTGAATATGTGATGCTGAAATGCCCCTATTTAGCACAATGCTTTTAGACATCTAATGCAATTTTGCAATAGCTTGATGCTTCTTGAGAAGGGTAATCTTTTGTAACAATCAATTACAACACATTCCCTTCTGTCTGGGCTTTAATGGCCTCTCTCTGCATGGTGAGCACTGACTGGTAAATATACACTATTTTCCTTTTAAATGTCTTATAATATGCATGGGGAACACAGAAACACACTATGATCGAGGAGTTGAGCATCAAAGCCAAGAAAAGCAATTCATCTGAGTTTCTAAGTTGGAGAATGGAGCAGTTTGTGGTTTGCTTCCCATTATCCAGATTGAATTACTGTGTTTTAGTTTTAAGACCATCTGTTCTGGTTTAAGTCATATTTCTAAGTCCATCATGTTTTGTCTGTAGAAAGGGCCTTCTTTGAGTGGAGGTTGGTTTTTACAGAGAACACAATGATGGGCAGAAGGCGTTTGGACATGTAAGCCTTACATGAACGCTCTGCCAGTGTGTTCAATGGGCAAGGTCTTTCAACACAGAGCTTCATCATATTTTACCAAACATATGCCAAAATATGATGCAGAATAACCCTCTTGTATTACGTTATTTGAAGAGCACTCATTAAATTTGATTTACTTTAAACCATAACATGGCTTTCAGTCACATTGTAATAAACATAAAATGTTTATAGTGGCTTAAATTAAAATGAATGACTTTATCCTATATTCCCGAGATTCCAATGTTTGGACATCGAACGTACTGTTTAGACACAGGAGAGAGAGGGGGGTGACGTATTGTTTATGAATACGCCTCTCAGTAAGGAGCTTGTTTGTCTTTATCTATCCCTTTTGAGAAGTTATGTTTTTGTTTGTTGAATTCCAGACAATATTAGAGCATAAGAAACATATGGGTATTGTTACCAATGGCTTATTGTCCTCTGTGATCGAGAGTCGTGTTTTTGTGTTTTAATTGGGTCTACAGAGAGCTGTTGGATAATTTATTCCAGCGAGTGTGTACTGTATCTTAATTGCAATAGTAATGGATGAATTCAGCGTCTATTGTGCACGTAAAACTCCATTCCCTTACTGGTCAAATGATATTACATTCACTATCATGGTCTCCTTTCATGTCTTCTATAATATTAAAACAAGTTTTAATGTGTGGATGCTTTTTTTTAGTGGGCTTAAGTTTTTAAGTCACTTCGAGTTCACATGAGGCCTGTAATTGGTCGATCTTTTATTAACAACCCAATTTAAAATTCCCTAAAAATTCTGCTCTTTGTAAGTTGAAATACCAACTTCATTCCCGGGAGAAGTTTGGCCTGGAAGAGCTCCTTAAATGTCAGCGATCCAGTGGTGCGCTTGCAGAAATGGAGGTGCATGGCTAGAGGGGACACAGCGTTTTCCTGCCAGCAGAGACCCTCTCCCCAACAACCCCTTGCACTGTCACCCAGTCCCACTATTGAATTGAATGGTCCACAGATTACTCAATTATTTCTATATACCACTCTTCCATGGCAGACTAAAGGCCTATTATTGGAGCGAGAGAGACCATAGGAACTTATTACATGTGTGACCTTTTAAAGCCCTTCACTGTGATGGATCTCAGGTGAGAATTTACTGGAATCAATTTTTATCTGAAAGCCCCGATGCTTGCTCACTGGGTGCAACCCCGTGTGAAACATCCACTTTCTTAAAAAGGAAAAAAAATAGTAAAAGAGGAGCAGGGAGAAAGTAGCCAGACTATATTGGAGATGGGCTAGATTTTGGAGTACCCCACATGCCTTTGTGTCCTTTCCGCCCAAATTAAAGAGACTTTGAAATAAGGGGTTGGGGCGGTGGTGGGGGGGGTATTGTGCTTAATCAAGGTAGAAACACAAAGACGGAGCCAATTCCCAAAAGGTTCACATCAAAAGGTGCATCCCACTCGTGAGCTATTTAATCAGTTAAAACACAGATGGCAGGCTGCCGCAATTAATTAATCATATATGGGGCCTCCTGTACCTGCTAGCACAAAGTGTGTCAGGGCTTTGCAGATCTCATTTGGATTTCTTTGTAACTAGGTGCCACCACTATAATTGCAGAATATGAATATGACTAGCTTTATACAATACCTTGTGGACATAATGTCCTAAACTTTGAACCATAAAGCAATGGTGTCATACTGTTTTGCCAGACAGTAGTTATTCTACTGACTTTATAGTTCTTGGAAGATAAACTAAATAAATGTTTTTTCTTCTTTTTTCTGAAGTGTTTTAGCTTATAATTAAGAATAAAAAGTGAGATACTGCTGTTTTGCTGCATACATTTTGGGTTTTGGTTGCAGACTAGGTTTAGAAACCTTGACAAAAGAAATTCTGAACCTTTTATGTTTTTTATGTTGACCGTTAACTCTCTATAGATGAATAGTCATTTAAATAACTATGGCAAGAAATACAAACTACACAAAACGGCAGTTATGGGGGATTCAGTCCATGCCCCTACAAGTCTTTCCATGACTGAGTTTGTTAGCTGACTGAATACATCCTTCTGTGATATGTTATGGTTATTTCTCTGTTGTCCAGCCCTTAAAAAAAACTAAGCAGTGACACGTCATCTGCGTAATGACAACTGGCCCTACATCGCTGTCGCTGTAGAGCCTCTTCACCTCTCGCTAGCGGTGCTAAAAAAAGTGCTATGCTACACATCGCTCTGCATAGTTAAAGGAACACTTCCCCCATTTGCATTAAACGTTGCATCGTTAGAAACCCAGTCATATTTTTGAATGGTTGTGCAACATTCACTCATTTTCCCCTGAGACGGGAGAAATCCGTATTTACCTCTCACACTTCCTAGTTCAAATGACGTAAAACGATGATTTTTGCATCACTAGAACCCCCCCAAAACACTTCCTAGTACAAATGACGCAAAAATCGTCGTTTTACGTCATTTGAACTAGGAAGTGTGAGAGGTGTTACTTTAAACTGGCAAGCTCAAAGATTTCCGTTTCGTTCTCTTTGGTGACACCTATGGTGATAAGTGTTAATTGCCGATGTGTCGCCACCGACACCCAGTTGGTAAAATTCATAATACTCCAAATGCAAGGGCTTTCATCAGTGGGCCATAGGCTCAATCGCCATTGTGTTACCTCATTTGGCGATAGATAGCAACTTAACAGACATTTATTTACATACAAATCTTGTCGTATTCATATTCTTTAAGATAAGAGAAAGAGAGGGAGAGAGAGTGAGAGTAAGTATTTGATCCATTCTTGACCCATTATGGAGCAACTCCTATATCACGTATGTGCATCGCTGAGAGCATTAGAAGACAGGGAAGTTGGCCAATCATGATGTACAAACTGTGGTGGAAACACTTCATGCTAACCCATGTGATGGGCTCTATCTGCCTCCTCACTTCAGGACAGCAGAACACTGCAGATGTAATGAAAACCAATGTTGATCTTTCATTCTGAAAGCTACAATGAACACAACACACACAGTAAATACGTTTAGAAATAAACCCCAGATACAGTTATTGTCAAATTCAGGGCATAGCGCTAGGACTGTTGTGTGTTTGTGTGTTAAACAAACTGGAATTAATGAATGTTTCTAAAAATACAGAGATAAATAAAAGAGACCTGTGTCTCAATTGCTCTGTGTTTGTTGTCATGAGTTACCTATACAGCACAGCTGGTGGTATGCATGCATTTGTAATTAGTCCAATTGATCCCTGATCCCATGATTTCTTGAGGTTTTCTAGTTTTCCATCACCACAGAGAGACCAGTGGCGTGAACTCACAGGAAAACCATGTAGATCGACGTGTACAGCTTCGTATTTGTCTGGGCTTACATATTCGATGTCTCGAAACAAGCTCCAAATGCAGGTGGCGATTAAGGAATGAGTAGAAAGCCTGCAGTCTGCACAACATTTTTTGAATATAAATTGAGTCCCTGATGGCAAAAGCAAAACCTGCTATGTAGGATTATTCACAGTTACATAATGTGGAGGAGGACACCAGGCGCTTCTCATTTTGGTCACTTATCCGTCATTGTAAAGGTCTGTATGCTGCATGGCTGCTGCTGCTTCTGTGGCTGCGGCTTAGGGGATACATTTCAAAGCAGCAAATAAAAATTGGCTAAACTTCCAAAATTAGCACTTCAAAGTCAAACATGATTTGCAGTGAGCGAAGGGGATGGAAGCTGTAGGACTGTGAAAGTGTTTGTCAAAGCTCACTGTGTGTGTGTGTGTGTGTGTGTGTGTGTGTGATTGTGATTGTGTGTGCACAAGCATGTTTGTGTGTTGACAAGCAGGGGTGTGTGTGTGTGTGCCTGTGCGCGCGCGCGCGTGTGTGTGTGTGTGTGGTGGAGCTGATGTACAGAGCTCGGCATTAGGCCTTAGAACCAATTTCTAGGCAAATTGGTTTCATTTAAGAATGAGATCACAGAGTAGGCAAACCTCTTTCAGGGCGAGCTCATGCATCTGTAGCCATTTATGTCAGTTTTATATGCCTTTCTTGGCATTGGCTGTTTGGAGGTAGAATATGCATAACCTGAGCCATTGGCATCATTCTGCAATCCTAGTCTTCACATTTACCTCATTACTAAACAAATAAGGCAGTCTTCCACGCTATTGCATTAAGTCAACATACACATATGTGGTGTATTGCCTAAATATATGTAGTTTAACAGATGAACAGATAAATTATACATTCATATGTGGTGAGAACGAGAGCAGTATGAATAAAAAAGCAGCTCGATCGTTGCCAATAGCCGGTCCGTATCGAAGCTCATCACAACCATTCTAGGCTTCCCTGTCTGATTTCTTTGACATTTTTGAAACACCTTGGCTCGCTGCGTACCCAATATAAAACTAGACCACCAGATCTTCCATGCAGCCTGAAAGCCACATTCATAACAGCAGTACCTACTCGGTTCGAGGTTAGTTCATGAATTGTTTTTACCTTTCAAAAGCCAGAGTAGACCATTTCCAACAGTCAATACCCTGATGCAATTCTAAATAGTCAATACAAGAAAAGGAAACAAAAGCTCTTTGATGCCCCTGTTTTAAAAATGTTACCATTACTTCCATTCAATTGGCTTTCTCCTAGTTTTCATAGTGCTCTGCTGACAGCTGTCCCGGTGACAATATGAATGTCTGTCATGAGAGATTATACATCACATGAATCCAGGCAGATAATGAGCACGAGGGAAGGACACTTTTTAACACCCCCTCGTGAGCAACATACGACACAAGCCAAGCTAATTAAGCAGATGCCATAATGCAGTAATCAGGAACACAGTGGAGGCAGGAGGATTCACAAACTTGAGTCATAACGCCACAACATTTGGTGCTTCAGAACTTTTCCTAGAACACACCGGCAGATGGAAATGCCAAGTGTGCAATGTGTATTGTGGTGCCTTATCCGTGCTTATGTTTGTGTTTATTGTGTGTGTGTGTTTGTGTGTGTGCTTACTTTGTTGATCTTGTAAATCTTTGCGACATCAGTATTCTCACTAACAGTGCTAATATGAATATTAACATTAGTAGTACTAAATAGCCATGTGTGAGTGTGTCTTGGAACCCACACACACATCTGTGTGTGTGGTGTGTATGAGTCTGCAGCTGGGGACACAGCCTTGCCTGGCGAGGTCTTTTCCTCATTATTTTTCCAGAAAATGAGCAATCAGCCATATTGCATGGAGCCTGATTGTCTCCCTCTGTAAATCAATCTAGGAACTGCAATTAAATGGTGCTCTTATGTGCTATAATTGATGTCTACCTAATCCTTTATTTGCGCACCTGCCGGTGAGTCTGAATTTTTAATGAATTTCTAATTAATGATCTATGCACACTTGATTTATTTGTGGGGAGATTATGTTGCTGTTCTGTTTCCTGCTGGTGGAAAGCCGCCCACAGAATGTCACATTTTGGACAAGACGGCGTTGTTTGCCTCCTTTTCGAAAAAAAAATAATAAAATAAAAGGGAAGAGGTGGTGCATAAGAGTTGCGTGACCTTTCTGAAGCAGTGCTACAGCAGCTGTCTGTGCAACAGCCATGAAGGCCGAGGTGAGAAGCATATTGGTTAAGGGTGATTCTGCAATTACTCGAGGCCCTCTTTTACCCTTGACACATTTACGACTGTAGGAGGCCCGGCGTAATCAGCCTGCTCCATGCACCTGTGTAAACTGTGACTATAGCTCTCCCTCCTCGCCTCTTTATGGATATACACGCCACCTTATTTGGGGCTCTTGCCCCAATGTAACGCCATAATTAAGTTTTATAGTAGTTGAAGAATGTGGTGGAAAAAAGCCTGCTTCTCCTGATTATGTCTTTATTTTAGCACAACTTATGAAAGTTTCCAGTTAATTGGAGCACTCACAGAAGGATATCATTAAATACTTTAGGATATACCATTGAATGATGAAAAACAAGGTTTGATAAAACCTGATGTAATGGGCTTTTAAACTCTGAGTGGGTAATTTTCCAATTTACTCACTACTACAGTGCAATACACTTTTATTTATTAATGGCCTAATAATTTGTTAGAAACATTCCATGACTCTATTTAATCGTTGAAATGAGATTGTATATTAGCTCTCATATATACTGAATTAAAACACTACTGTGAACTGTGGACCAACAATGTCACCCGGCCACTATTTTAGGCTGCAGCTTCACACATTAAGGCCAATGAGATGGAACGAGCCTAGACTCAATGACCATGCATAAAGAACAGTGCATTACCAATCCACTGTTGTGATCAGATGCCAATTAGTGCCATTAGTGAAGCCTTAATCGGAGTGGCTCTGCTCGACCCACTGCCACCACACCTGCATGCGCAAAACAACACGGTTTGGAGAAGCATTCTTTTATTCCAAATAAAATCTTATTTAGGTCATTTTAAACAGCATTTATAGTTCCATCAGAACCCTGCAAAATGTAATAAAATGTTGTTTGTTCCATGTTTTCTTTTTTCAAAAAAGGACTTCAAATATATTTGTTGTTCCCATTGCAAGGCTTTTTACAACTTTGTGGCTTGTTAGAGCTATGATTACACATCAACACATGGGCCGACCGTCTCCAACAACTTTGGTTTTTAGTACAAGAGAAAAACTCACTATGAACATTTAAGAATTTTTAATTGACACTAGTAATAAAATTGCATTACATTTCATAAAATAATTGTTCCAGTTTATATATACAGAGAAAACAGACTGTACATACCCTCAAAATAACCATTTCCAAAAGGAAAATTAAAATAAAATAATTCCTAAACAAATTTCACAAAAAAAACATACAAGCAATACAGTGCTCAGCAAAGCAGGCACAACTGTACATCAAAACTTGTAACTGCTCAGTGTTGGGGTACGGGAGTAGTACATTTACAATAGAGTCTTTAGGGGCTGATAAAGGTGTTTTAAAAAGTATTGCAGGCAAGCAGACGCTTGTCTCTTTCCAAGTGCAGCAGAACATCCATCTTGTGTGTTAGTGTGGAGCCAACGGCTGCTGCCATCGGGTGCAACTATTGGACCGGTGTCTCGAAGCTTCCGTTCAGCTGGCCCTCCTCATAGTCCATTTGACACAAAATCATGTTGTTTTTTAGGAAAAACTTGTCCCCCACACAAAACCTGTTGGCAAAAGAAGTTGAAAGACAAAGACAGTGTTAGAGGACAAAATGTCACAACCGGTGGTGTCATTAGTGAGTGAGCGTGTGCTGATAAAACTGATAATGACTCTGTTCTGCTCTGGCAGTTGTAGAATAGCAGCCGTTGATTTCCATTACTACTTGCTTTGATTGGAAACATTTGGCTTGCAACTTTTCTGTTATACCCAATGGACAACAGGATTGTTTCTTGTTTGGGATTCAAAGACTTGTCTGATGGTCACTGGGCTTTGAAGGCTATGCTTCAAATGAAGGTAGATTCAAACGTTTTCATTTTGAAACATACAGACTGAGGGTCTGGCACCCAATAAAAGAAGGGACAACCTTCTCAGGCCTGGCAAGAAAAGCACCATTACCACAGCGGTTTCCAAGGAAACCCTACCACAGGCTTGAGTTTTCCACACACCAGTTTCTGGTGCCTATTGTTGAGAATGTTTTCACTCTTAAGTCCAAAAGTCAATTGAAGGAGGAACATGCACAGTACGGTAGAATGACTGGCTTAGCCATGTTCTCGACTGTGATTTTATTTCTCTTTGTTTGCCACTGTTATAGCATGTCAATGATGTGACTCAAGGGTAGACGAGATTAGAGCAAAGTTGAGCATAGCTTGGCTTCTGTAACGTGCCCAGGCTGGCAGTAGAGTCCCAGTCATGGCAAGGCCGTGCCTGGTTAGAGCTGCTTGTCTTCTAGAGACTGTGGCCACTATTCGTGTAGAGCAGGTGCCTGTTGTGTTGAGTAAATTTGGTCTCTTTAAGGTTAATGAGCTTGTGCTGAGTGCAGGAATAGGGTCAACCGCATCTTTCAACCATGCAAAGAAGGTTCTGCTGGCAGGCTCGTTCTATTATTAACAGTAGATTAAAGTATGGCATATCATGTGTTATGCCCTTCATAATTTGTTCATAATTACCTATCTCTAAGGAAATACATTTTCACATCCATGTAAGTCCAAGTCTGTGAGGTAGCTTATTTCTGTAGTGTCTGGTAACACCAGACGGCCATTAAAATATCCACTTTGACCTTGCTTTGGACTAGTCTAGCTGTTGGACAATTCATGGCCCGAAACAAAAACCCAGACAAAAGGGCCAGTGAGAGGTCTTGATAGAATATAATTAAATAAATAAAAGACCATTGTTAAAGGTGGCCTAAGGTGTGCTAAAAATAGCCATCAAGTCAAATAGTTGCTACAAATAAATGTTGACTGCTGATGTATCTGCATCAAAATGTACATAATAATAATAATAATAATAATAATAATAATAATAATACCGTTTATTGTTAATTGCTTTTTGTGGTGGTTTTTCTGCTGATGTTCAAGACTGACAAAACCTGTTTCAAGGGGAAAGTCTTAATGTAGGCTATAGTATGTGTTTAGCTTACACCGGTTTTAACATGTATGGTGATTAAAATTGATTTTTTCCCCCCTGCTGTTATATGCACCAACTAGTTTGCATTTAAGTGACTGCCCAACACTTAACACTCAACCAAGATAGGAAAAAAAGCAAATTGTCAAGAACCAATCTGATCTCCGTCCTTACCTCTGGTTACAAAGCTGACAGGCAAAACAGTCCAAATGGTAAACATTATCTCTTGCTCTCATCACCATTTCAAAGGCTGGGATCAGTTTACTGCAGGCGGCACAGTTCCCTGTCGTTCCAAAGAGCCTGGAATACACAAACACAGACACCAAGATTAACCTTAATGTCCTCATGCAAAAGACAAAACTACACAAAATAATGCTTGCAAAAAACCTATGGTGGTTATTAGGCAACAAATTGGGGCAAAGTCTTGAGACATCAAATGTAATACACAAATATTTCTTGGCACATGCTTCCTATTTCGTAATGTTTTTTCTTAATGAGAATTAGAGATATAAATGGTAATTCTTGGCTAATGATCTAATTAAAATGATCACATGGTTTTAATCTCTTTCTTCAAAGATTTTCTGGCAGCTTATGCAAAAAAAAAAAAAAAACAGGTCTGTGGCAAAATGATTGAAGTGTTGAAAGTTACCCTTTGTTCAAACTGAAGTACCTAATAAGACTGGATCCAACCAAAGCACCCTGAGTTTTTTACACCAGGCTCACTTCTACACCGTAGTCAAAAGTTAAAAAAATGCTCACGTGCCTCATTCATGCTTCTCTGAATCATGGGGGGGGGGGGGGGGGGGGACTGGGGGCTGAGAGAGCGGAGGAAGATGTTACCTTGGAGCGGTATCTAAATGTTTGGCAGAGCACAGAAGAGGCTCTGAAACCGAGCGTTTGCGGCTGCTTGTTTAAGCTTATTAGATAGGAGTGAAACGGTGGAGGTCACAAGCAGAGCACGGAGGAGACACGGGCCCACAGCACTCGCTTCTCTCGCCAGGCAATGACAACTCAAACACTTGGCCCCGTCACATTTACATTTTCATTTTCCGAGCACCTGCTTCTGTTTAATTTGGAGATTCTGAATCGCAGATAGATTTATATATTCTGCGTGGGGGGGGGGGTGCATTTCAGTTGTGCAAGAGGGGATAAGGCCACAATAGACATTCCTACAGTGTATTAAACACGTTGCGCTAAAGTTGTACAACTCAGAGAGAGGGGCCACCAAGTTGATATTGTGCTTCATTATTGCAAGTCTCCTTCAGTTGCTTTCACCTTGTTAGAGAGAGTCTCTACAGCAGACCCTGCATCTAATTAGGGCCTACTGCCCCTGAGGAATGGGGAAATCGGAGACTGCAATATATAGGCCTGGAGAGCACAGCTGTTTGTTGCTACATGAAATAGTCCAATTCAGGAGGTGTGTAAGAGAAAGATCAGCCACACTGGTAAGTTAAGTGAGTAATAGGACATCTGCCACACACAGAGCCCAACTTTCTAATAGAGAACTTTCTTTTCTTTGTTTAAATGTGAAGCCATGGAACAATTATGGAAATAATCGATTATTATGTTATCTCTAATTTAAAAATGCATTTTCCTTAACCATCTATCAAGTGGCAAAAATAGATGGCTATTCTAATACTAATACATATTTAATGTTTTTGTGAAATCACCACAAAATGCCAGATGTTGTATTGTCTTTGGTTACTTACTGTGTTATATTGTTACATTACACCTGACCCCAAACCTTCCATGGCAAGCGCATATTTAGATACCAACTGCAGAGTTTACATGCACCACTCACAAGCATGCAGAACAAGTCTGTCTCATTATGTACTTTAAAGAGAAATGTCAACATGATACATTGCTTTCTACCACTACGCATATCAACCTAAAAAACCTATACAATTAACGAAGCCTAATGGGTTGAACTGCTGTTGCTCTCGACCTGGGCTTGACCTTTGTGAGGGGTCATACACTGAGGTCTCTCAGGGAGAACCAAGGCTATGAAAGAACCTTGACAGCCATGCCCAATTACTGAGGCTGACGTGTAGAGATCCTGACTGCAGACATCGTTAACAGCTCTTACTTATTCTAACCTTTCTTGGCAATTACCCTCTTCACAGTGGACACTGCTCTTTGTGTAACTTGCATGTGTTCAGCTAGTCGACAATCTATTAAAGGCATGGTGGGATGCTGAGATAAACACCTCATGAGATTCCCCACAGGATCCCCACCCTAACTTTAAGGGGCTTGAAAACCCCTCCAGCAGTTTGCTCCTTAGAGGTATATAAGCCAAGTCTATCCTCTGCAATTAAATTTGACAAATGCTGTTTGGTAAGAGCCTGACCTTTTCTTTTACAGGCTCTGTGTTGCGATTTACATTGGTGCATAAAGTCGAAAGGCCTGCCATTACTTCTTGTAACTTTAAAAAAAGTATTCTTATTAATTACTTCATTTATTGATATTACTGTGTAATCACCACTGCAGTTGATGTAGGTGATACAATGCCAGTGTAATTGTAACTCTGTCATCATTGATATAAGGCTACACAAAAGGACCAAACTGATTAAACACAAAGTTTGCATGATTGAAATATGTTATATATTGGTGCAATGCACCATTTGGAAGGATGAAAAACAAAATATGACGAGCATAACAATTATGTAGACAATATGCCAGAGTGCCTTTTGGTATCCTTTTCACAATTTTTGGTGATTTGGATAGCTAAACCATAGGTGGAAATCTCCAGTAAATTCCTTTTTCCAGAATGACAGTGTTATATATTATCTGTCACATCCTAGCTCAAGATTTGAGTAATGACTTTAAGCTTAAACTTTATTTGCGTTCTTGTGGAAATCTAGCTTTTATGGAGGTATGCATTCTGTATCATGCTGCTGTACATTCTACTATAATGCATTTATAAAAATGTAGTTAGCATTTTCTTTTGCTTCCCCAGGCAATGATACATATGTTATGAATACAATTTTATTCAAATGATTTACTTTAGAGATTTCAATATAAACACGGTAACTATTACGGATGCAGAATTTACTGAGAAAACTATTTTGTAAGGAATAACTGTTAAGTCCACTCTAATGTGAACGCATGAATATCAATGATTCCACTTGAGTTCCTGGTGATCTTGAGTCCTTGATGATCAAAAGCATGTCTAGATCCTCATATCTCTGGTGAGGTCACCACATCCTGGGCCTTCATGAAGAAATGAAACGCCTAACGAATCAATCGTTCTTCTCTACAATACACCCCAGCTCAAGTGTGTGGGCGGCTCACATGCTAATAGATAGGCAGCGTTTTTCAATTGATGGAATTGTCTGTCAAAGTGATTAAAAAGTGAAAATGTGAAACTTTGGTGCAGGTTTCAGGACAGTGAAGGTGCATTGAAGATGTTGCCAGGGCTACTGGAGGACAAACACAGATGGAGCTCCGAGTATAATTAATGTGAACATGGCACAGCTCCAATTCCAGGCAAATATATGAAGTGTGTTTGATCCACCCGCTTGTCCTTAATGAAGTGTGGCTGTACAGGAGGCTGATTTGGTGCACATATTTAATTCCATTATTGCAGGTGAGCACAGTCTTTGTTCCACAGCACAGAGCAAGGCAGGCAGACCTGCCGGGGCGTTGAGAGGGATAAATACTCTACGGTTCTTTAAATTACTTTTTTAAATGACATGATTCATCTCTAGCATCTCCAGCTGGGGTTAAAAAATGTTTTTTAGAAACATTCTTCTTTCTGTGTTTACTACAATGTTTTAACAAAAAAAACACAACCCTTAACATGATTCAACTCGAGCACGGCCAGCCATTAAACATTATGCATTTGTCTCAGAGTGGAGCGAATTCAAGTAGGATCTTTTCAGTTTTTGTTATCAGCGGTGATGTGGCAACACGGAGAGAGCTCTCCCCCTTTCTCTCCTTAATTTATTCTCATTTCGGTGTAGTTTCCTGCTGATTTCAAGTGTCGTTTTGTTCTTCGTATTCCCACAGACCTCTCTGCTTCCTACTGATCTTCCACGACGGAAAACTTTTCCCTTAGCGCTGTTCCTTTCTCAGATGGTGCTTTGCGTTTGCTCTTTGCGTCGCTGTCTTAACACGCTGCACACTCGTTACTTTGTGAACACATCAGAGCCACGCTGATAGGAGACAAGGGGTTAGTCTGTTCATGCGACAGCGCCTAATTATTTCTGCCATCGGATGTCATTTTATTGTTATTCATCTTGCCCATCCAGGGACAGCAGAGGGTTTAGGTTGACCTTGCCCACTGTATCTTAAACACATTAAACCCTTGGTGAGAGTTGATGGATGATAATGGCCTATCTCAGTAGCAAGCTAGTAAGCTCTCACAGGAAGCTGGTAGGGAACTAAACAATCACCATTACTATTGTGTATGTAACTATGTATGCATACTATTTATTTACATGAGGTTAATCTTGACGATTTGTCATAAGACATTTTCGCAGTTATTACAAGTAGTGCTTGCTAAAGGCGGGCCTGACTCAAAGCAGGGTGTTGTCAGCAGAGGAAGGGGGGGGGGGGGGGGCATGGTGACACAGGGATAGGGATGGATAGCACAGGGCAGGGAGATCGAGGGAGAGGCCTGTGGCGGCAGGGTCTCTAAGTTGGCCCCAAGGGAACCTGCAGGATAAATGTCGGGATCTCATTGGGAATGGGACTTAACGCCGAGGAAATGATCATGTTTAATTTAGCGAGCAGATGGCAGTAGGAAGCAGTGAGGGGGGGGGGGGGGGGGGGGTCCACAGGACCACGGTGGAGGCGCCAGCCTGAAGCCATCCCTCAGCCTTCAGCTTTAGCGATACCCAGATTCAAACCTATACCATGGGGGGGGGGGGGGGGGGGGGGGGGCTTCTGGGGAAGGGCAGTGAAATTGTGAGGAATAAATGACACACACACAGCAAAGGACTCGCACACATAAGATGTAACGTTGATACTAGTACCACACACTATTTGTGTTTTTGTCTTTCTGTTCCATTCTTTTAGAATAGTAACGGGCAGTTAATATGGGTTTGTTTTAATTGGCACACATTTAGTCAGTACACATATCCTCTTTCAAAGACAAGATACATGACTGATCTACCAGGAAACTCTTAGAGCCAAGTGTGTATATTTATAGTTAGTACAGAATATAGTTTTGGCTATTATAGAAGGTGTTTTTTTTAAGGCAAAGGGCACCACAAATTGATATAGTAAAGTCAAATTGATATCGTAAAGTTAATTATAAAAATTGACAATGCTTTTGTGTAGAGCATAGTATAAGTGCATTTATAAAAAAAATTAACTGGCAAACTGTAATAATATCATGGCTATTGTATCATTTGCACAGTATTTCTCAACTGCCGCAGAATTACAGTCAATATTCCATTTTGTAGTTTAAAAAAAACAAAACAAGTTGGCATTATTAGGACATAGTGATCACCGACCGCAGGAAAACTAATCCTCTTTAATTTGGAAGAACAGCATGATAACAGCCAGGGCCTTGAAGGTTGCACAGCCCCCTTGTCTGTTCTGCACTGAGGGAGGGCTATGCTTCTCTTACCTCAGGTAGTCCCTGCGACAGAGGATGAGGTTGGCTTTTGTGTAGAGGGTGGAGCCCACCTCCCCCAGGCGGCAGTCGCAGCAGGCGCATTTCAGGCAGTCCTCGTGCCAGTATTTGTCCAGGGCCTTGAGCAGGTAGCGGTCTTTAATCTTGCGATTGCAGCCAGCGCACCCCTTCTGTTTCCCTTTGGGCTGGACGGAGAGCATCGGCACACCTGTAGCGATAAGGAGACAAGTAGCCACGTGTGATTTACTGCCCGGGAACACGAGTGACTTTTCATGTTCTATTTTTGATAAGCACCGCTGCTTGTCCAGGCGCCTCGGCCACAGCCCGCTGACTTCCTGCTTCATATGCATTAAAGAAAACACTCTTCCATGTAGATAGTCAGCTGGGTCACAGTGGACCACTCTCTTACTCACCCCACCACCACCAGGGAACACGCTGTAATGCAAGGAATACAGCTTATTTGATCACTTTCTGAAGGCTTCAGAGCGAGCCACATCCAGTTGTAATTTCAGGACTTTGAACTCACACGCACGCACACACACGCGCACGCGTTTGTTGGTTTCGCTGACTGTGGTATTTACAGCATGCTGTATAGTGTGTTTGCCTCCTACCATTTCATTTCACTCAACTGTCCACAGCTGTAAAAGCTTCTCATGGGCTTTGTTTGGTATAGATTAACATTAACCTTTTTAAAAGCCTGTGACCACAAAAATGTTGCTACCAGACCCCAGTGAGATATGTTATGGCCTAAGTGCCTTTCAGTGTGCACTCAATCTCTCTCAGACACACACGTGCGCACACATGCATTTGTACATGCAAGCACACATAGAAAGCACACATAGACACAGCCCCGTGCTCATTTTACACTTATCTGTACACATGTCTGCAACCAACCAGTTAAGGAACCAAACCCGCAAATTGCCCCGCTGTCGCGCAGGTCCCCTTTAAGTGTGCCTCTTAGCCTCCTAAAGGACAAATAAAGTCCATTTAATAACTGCACTAAACACTAATAGTGTATATGTGGTTGACATTTGTGTTTGGACTAAAAGCCCCCCCCAGGCCACTGCTGGTACAGAGGCAGGGGCACGCAGTTCCCCTCCGCAGCACTAACAGGTCTGCCACAGCTGAAAGCACAAGACAACAGCTCTTAAGACACTCTCACACACTGAGCTATTGATCCGTCTAAAAGAACACACAGTGGACGCCACTCTACTTTCAGAACACATTTCTCAAAAAAGAAACGCTGGGCACGGAAATCGCAGGGGGCTCAATCGGTAATTTGTATATATCGTTGTGTCTATGAAGCCCCATAAAACGGACAAAAAAACCAAAGCGATTTTAAAAAGGTGTATTTATTTCCAGAATGTGTGCGAGTGTCGTGTGTTAGTATGAGTATTTATTCATTTGTATACTTTGTGTAGTCCTGTGTGAGGAAATACATACATGTACATAGTGAGAGGCGTAGGTCGGATGTATGACAGTGACTCTACATAGGGCTGTTGTGTAGTTGGATCCACTCAGTGTTGCCCTCAGCTCTGGGGTTGGCTCAGTGTTGAACAGACTAGATGCAGTGGTAACCTGGGTAATGCTTTACTCTGTGTGCAGCTCTGCTCTTCCTTTACGCCTGTCAAGTTTTTTTTGGTTTTTCACCCAAAAAACTTCACTTGAATTCTTCTTTCTCTTACTGTTTCTTTTGCTATAATAGGGAAGAACAGCTCACTATCTCGCATATATATTTTATATACACACACACACACACACACACACACACACGCACCCACACACTGAGGGAGAACTTACACACTTTTGCACATAATGTGCTTACACAAATGGACAACAAAAGCATGTTATCGGGTCCAGATTTGCTCTTCAAAATGGTTAGCCCTCGACACATCAGTAATGCTATGAATGTAATATAATTATCATTTTCCCTTTAAAATGGAAGTGAAAGAAAGAGAGCTTGTTAGTCAAATCTATGGCGTTGGTTTCTGTGTGAGTAAATGCTCGGCTAGTGTTGAGCCAGCCTATTCTTCTGTAATGACCCTGCCCCAACCCCACTCACTACCTGTTTTTGTGTATTGTTTGTCACCTGTGTTAATTAGTAATTCTGTTCACATGTATGTATGCTCCATGTATTTAGGTTACTTAGTTCCTGCCCCAGTTTGTTGGTTCCTTGTAGGTTAGTTTCTTTCTGTGTATTTTCATGAAGTAAAGCTTCCTTTCGCACCTACGCTGAGTCTGAGCTCTGCATTTGGGTTCATCTCCCTGCGTAAGCCATGACAGAAGGAACCGACCAAAGAATTTTTATATGCAGATATTTTGCCATTATCCACGTTCCTGTCAGAGCATCAGGATCGCTTTGTTTGCTGTACCATGGAGAGGATTGCGGCAGTCGCTCCCCAGCCTCACTTCCCAGCTGCCTGGCCCTGTTCCTGACCTTCCAGGCCCTGTTCCTGAGCCGGCTAGCCCTGATCCTGAGGTGCCTAGCCCTTTTCCTGACCTGCCTAGCCCTGTTCCCATTCCTGACCCGCCTAGGCCTGTTCCTGACCATCCTAGCTCTGTTCCCGAGCCTGAGCTGGCTAGCCCTGAGTCTGAGGTGCCTAGCCCTGTTCCTGAGCCTGAGCTGGCTAGCCCTGAGTCTGATCAGTCTCCACCGCAGCCTGGAGGAATGCCAGAAGGGGTTCTTTGAGGGGGATGTAACGATCCTGCCCCAACCCCAATCACTACCTTTGTGTAATGTTTGTCACCTGTGTTAATTAGTAATTCTGTTCACCTTTGCTCCATGTATTTAAGTTCCTTAGTTCCTGCCCCGTTGGTTCCTTGTTTGTTGTAGGTTAGTTTCTGTCTGCATGTTTTCATGAAGTAAAGCTTCCTTTCCCACCTACCCTGAGTCTGATCCCTGTATTTGGGTTCACCTCCCTGTGCAAGCCATGACATCCTCTATCAGAAGTGGAGAAAGGGTAGGCTAATTGGTCCAGCAATGTTGATGGGAGCCTTCAATTAGTGCTGGGCCTACCCTGCAGCTCCCGCACCTCCGCGCTCTCCAAAACAGACCCCTTGAAGCTGGCACATTAGGATCACAAAACCCACTATAAATACCAATGTTCAGTGTAAATGAAGTTAAAAAGCTTCAAATGCATGCCACACTAGCTAAGGGCGGTGTCTGCTACCTGCATTTCATGGCTTGTTAGAGGAGCTCTCTGCAGGTATGCCAACGGGGCTCGCCTGACAGGCTTCCACAGAACTAAAAACAGTCTTAATGAGGAGAGGGAAAATGCCTGTGTGTGTGTGTATCTGTATCTGATTTACCTTGCGTGCATACACACGTGTGTGTGTGTGTGTGTGTATTGGAAGGTATGCGCGGCACGAGAGACGCAGGTTGAAGCTATTCCTTGTGGAATCACACAAAATTCTTTATTTTGCCTTTCATGACAGCCAATTAGTTATTCTACTCAAAATCTTTGCTTTAAATAAGAAAACTAATTATACTCAAAGGTCGTCCCCCTACCACCAGAGTACTACTTCTAATTGGTTGAGAACCCTACCCTCTATATACCCTTAAAACATATCAGACTTGTGTTTTACATCACGTCTGCAAAGGCCATAGCTTAACCTGCGCTTCTGTCACTGTTTGAAGCTGTATTGGACTATACACTTAGTATACACACCAGCTTCAGTCGAAGTCTATGCTTTATCACGCTTTTGGAGAGGATGATGTCTCAATAGTGAAATAGTTCCAACATCTACAAGGGGACAAAAAGTCTTTCAACTGATCCCAATTTTCCAAGAGCTGGTCCCAAACAACAGCTACAAGCTTGGCTGTTTCTATCAAAGCAGCCTTTGGAAAATGTCTTCAATAATACTGTAGCAAGCAGTAAGCATAAAGTTTCTAAACAAAGAGTAGTGACAGAATAGATGGCTTGTATAAAGCAAATGTCTTGCCAAGTCTCTTAATGCCACGAGACGTTTCCTTGCACCTGTCATCAGTCTGTGCTGTTTCAAATTGGGAAGCAGAACGTTTGGAGGAGTGAAAAGCTGCATTATGAAAGGAAACAGAAGCCAACGAAGCAGCGGTCTCTACTTAATCTGATCCATTTAACAGAGTCCACTCCGACCTTCCGGTATCATCAAGAGTCACCCAAGAGAATGACTCTTGAATGACTCTTTACATGTTTCATCAACAACATTTGACTTCTTAAAGTTCAAAAGAACACCACATTATTTGCCAAATATCTTTCCTTTTAATTTTTACGTGTCCCTGTTTCTATCTCAACTTTTTATCTTCCAATATTATGTACAGGTGTTATTTTTTTATCCTAAGGAATCTGTCCGGCCGTGTAGTTTCCATTATAGAGATAGAATCCAATTTCTTTCGTTGCCCCATTTACACTTACCTTTACACTTATCTGTACAGTTATCAAAAAATCCAATCAATGTGCCAACCATTTTTTGATATGTTAGCGTTAAATAAAAAAATAAGCCATTTGAAACACCTCAAGACACATTTGTAAGCAATTAAATGCAATTACCGTATATGCATGGCAATACGTTCCCCAGATAATGAAATAATAGATCAAAAGAATAATGGGAAGTGTTGCACTGCAATGACTTTTTCTCATTTCATCGTTTCATATGTACAGTTTAAGGGCACTGCTAATGTATTATTAGTTATAATATATTGTTTATGTATTATTTGCGTTGTGTAACATTTAAAGGTGTCAACAACAGTTTCAGTTTAACTACTTGCTGCGTTGGTCTGAAACATTTCTTTCTCATGTCTTTATCATTTTGTAGCTGAGATTTTGGTGTGAATAAACATCATTTTACATCTAAATGCTATAAATGAGTTATGGGCCACACACAACAAATGTACGAAGGGTATAATACACCCACTGACCATCTAGCTTCCATTTTGTGGCTCATCTTTTTTATTTAAAGCTTAACATATCAAATGTTTTGGCACATTGATTGGATTTTTGATCACTGTACAGACAAGTGTAAAGGTACATGTAAATGGGGCAAGGAAATGTCAATCACACACATGGATTTCCATGAGATGTGTTGGTGGAACCCCACTGGGGTGTTGATGTACTCTCAGGCTTTTGTTGCATAAGTAGGACGATAGGTGAGCAAGCATTCTGGGAGATGAGCGATGACCTCTGTTTGGAGGCCTTTAATAACCCCAAGCTGTCCATACCTGCTGCGAGCAGGCATGGACATGACTAACATTATATAGGATGCACAGAGGACCGTCAGGCTAAATTAATTAACAACAGCCGTTCGACTGAGACAACTGTTCTCGTCCTCGGCACCATCATCGCGGTCTATTGATGCACTGGACTTCTGACATTACTTAGACAGGATAAATCTTTAAACCGTTTTTATGGGGGCGCACCCGATAAATCACACTCTTAAAGCCTCCAGTCAGTTGTACTTCCTGCTTTCAGTTTACATCTTTCTCTGTTTGCACATCAGAGCAGTTTGGATAATTGAATATGCATGATGCAACCCCACCACAAACAGCGATAAACAAGGTTATTGATTAATAGAGGATGATCATTAAGCAGGTAGTGTTGGATGGATCACTTTGTCATCGTGACATTTTGATTTGATACTGTTAGGACTTTTGCAGTCTCTAATGTATGTAGGATGATTAGATATTGTTTGTACATACTGCACATCCTCACGCTCTAATGCTAGCTACAGAGGTCCTCACACTCTAATGCTAGCTACAGAGGTCCTCACACTCTAATGCTAGCTGCAGAGGTCCTCACGCTCTAATGCTAGCTGCAGAGGTCCTCACGCTCCAATGCTAGCTGCAGAGGTCCTCACGCTCTAATGCTAGCTGCAGAGGTCCTCACGCTCTAATGCTAGCTACAGAGGTCCTCACACTCTAATGCTAGCTGCAGAGGTCCTCACGCTCTAATGCTAGCTGCAGAGGTCCTCATGCTCCAATGCTAGCTGCAGAGGTCCTCACGCTCTAATGCTAGCTGCAGAGGTCCTCACGCTCCAATGCTAGCTGCAGAGGTCCTCACGCTCCAATGCTAGCTGCAGAGGTCCTCACGCTCTAATGCTAGCTGCAGAGGTCCTCACACTCTAATGCTAGCTGCAGAGGTCCTCACGCTCCAATGCTAGCTGCAGAGGTCCTCACGCTCTAATGCTAGCTGCAGAGGTCCTCACGCTCTAATGCTAGCTGCAGAGGTCCTCACGCTCTAATGCTAGCTGCAGAGGTCCTCACGCTCCAATGCTAGCTGCAGAGGTCCTCACGCTCTAATGCTAGCTGCAGAGGTCCTCACGCTCTAATGCTAGCTGCAGAGGTCCTCACACTCTAATGCTAGCTACAGAGGTCCTCACGCTCTAATGCTAGCTGCAGAGGTCCTCACGCTCTAATGCTAGCTGCAGAGGTCCTCACGCTCTAATGCTAGCTGCAGAGAGTGGTTGAGCTACACAAGGTAGATTGGATAATTACAGGTAATGCCAAGTACCATTTCAGAAGGAGTTTGAAATGTTCAACCTCTTTTGCAATAAAACATATGCTGAGTAGGTTGATTATAATTTAAAGCAGCGGGGGATAACAAGACATAACAAAGCACAGAAATGCCAATAATAATATAGGGGGGGCTTTAAAATCGGTCAATAAATGCTATGCTGTGATATAATAAAACTGAAGACTAAAACTGAATAACATTTTTCACTCATGAAAAAAACAAGAAAAAAAAACATTTGTCTTTAAACAGTTGAAAATCCAAAACTGTTCCCGAATTACACAAGATCTGAATTGAATCTGTAGCTCTGGGGCTATAGTTACTAATTTAAATCCCAGTCTTCAGTTTTTCAGCCAGGACTGTAAATGTTGTGGCCATGGCAATCCCAAAGAGAATTTAGGCCTGGCGTCTACCACTAAGGTTAATAGGGATCGCAGGCAGATGTCTTGCTATTGTCTGTGTGAATCTGTCCTTTTCATTCAGCTCCCGTCATTACTGTAATTGAGCCGTGGACACATCTCTCATTACTGCCAAGACAAAATGTAAGACATCTGGTAACAATATCAGCTGGAATACACATGCTTAGTGGAAGCGGACCGTTCAATGTATTCAGGCAGATAAGAACTATCCTTACAAATCTGTGATTCATTTACCCCCCCCCCCCCCCCATCCTTAGAGCCGACTGCAAGGAGAAAACGAAATAAAATATATGAATGTTACACACACACACGGCAGGCGCAGACAAAAACACCCATTTCTCAATTCGACCAACAGTTCTCTATTTAAGATCCATCTGTGATACTGTACTGTAAGCCACATTTACAGCTGGAGGTAAATCTGGCTCCTGTGAAAGAGCATCTATTTGCAAGCTCTGCTTATGACATAATTAACACTCTCGGTAAGTAAGGGAGAGGGAGACGGAGAGGCCGGGGCTGGTGCACATGAGGAGGGCACTGTTCATTATTAACAAGATGCACTTTCTCAAACTACGCAGCCGGCGCTGGCTAATAAGGCCTGGCGAAACGCAGCCCAGCCGTCCCTTGCATTGACCCTGGCCCTGCCCGGGATAAGGGAGGGTTTTGTCTCCTGGAATAATTGCTCTTTTCACATGTTACAAGTGTTCTGACCCCCGCAGTCGGCAGCCACTTTCCCCACCATAATTACTCCTGATCCGCTCCAAATGAGCCGGGCCGCATTAGGGCTGCAATAACACTGGCCCGGCTTCAAGCCCGGCATGGGGAGTCTCAGCAGAGCGGCCTGGAACAGGCTCGTCTTTTCTCCCCCGGCCCTCGCGGTCATTTCCATCACGTCAGAGGTGCATTTCTTACACTTGAAGTCAGCGCCGAGGCCTGTGGCCCTTTTCCTAAAGAGCCGGGCGTGCTCACAGAAGGCATTCTCCCCAGCTCCTTGTGCTCACTGCTCAGTGTGCTTTGGCTGCAGACGCCGTACCAATTAACAGATAACTTCATTAGCCTGTTTTTTTCCCCCACATGTTCCAGGCCCCTATTATTTTTAATTTATTCACATGGGGTTAATTAAAATAACTATTGCAGAGATATGCAACAGCTTTCTAATTAAATTCATTACTGCTTATTTTCAGATGTGAAGCTGGCAGTTTTCAAATTATTACAGAAAGTGACTCGTTCCAACACTTGGTTGCTCACTAGCATGGTGAGATTACAGCTCGAGAAGGTGAGCTGTCAACAGCAGAGGCAGATGGAGGGAAGGAGGGAAGGAAAAATGAGACGGGAGGAATAAGATGAATGAGAAGAAGTGGAAAATACAGAAATAAAAAAAAAAACATCCAGGGTTTCATCACTCTGGATTAGGCTACCCCAACTAAAAACCCATGAGGACTCTGAGAGAAGACAGATCAAAAAAGTGCCTGAGGCTTGACATTAAGAGACCTGGCACTGCACCCAGCCAATCGGCTGTGGGCATTCTGTTGGCCCTTGTATGCTGGGGGCCTTCAAAGCCATTACCTAACCATACTTTAATATAAGTGACGGAAAACTGTCAATAACTCAGGGAGATGAATGCGTCTTCATTTTCATAGGTGCAAGTTCAGTTCACTCTCTCCATAGAATGCATTAACATTTGAATAGCCGGCTGAATCAAACTATTTTTTAAACCAGATTTTTTTTTTAAGTGCAGTAAAATGGACAATATTTGTATCTGCCATTTTTATCTTCATGATTCATCCCATAAATAAAAAAAAAATGAAAAAAATAAAATAAATAAATAACCATTAGACCTGACATAGCCACTTTCTGCCACCCAGCCCAAGTAAGTAATGCACAAACACTGGTCTACATTAAAAATTGATTCTAAGAGGAACAAATGTAGCCCTCGAAAGTTTTGTGTCACTCACAGGGTTAGGAAGTGATGTATGAAATTGTTCCTCCCCGGCAATTACTGTGCTCTTATTATTTCACAGGATATGCCAGGAGACAGGTGTGCCATTCAGGCTCCTAAGTCTGTAGAAGAATGGAGGGTACACCATACTGTGCTGCTCTGTGTGACACTGTTTAATCTTGAATAATGCACATTCCCCACAGGGGGGCACTTATTTGGCAGGACAGGCCTTCTAATGTCATTCAAGTCCCCTTCTTCCACACCCTGTCTCCTGTAAATAATGAGAGTGGCTGGAGTTGGGGAGAAAGAAGTTGGACGTGATGTTATACTGCGTTGCCAAACTCAGCTCTGCCAACCACTGGCCTGGCACATGGGCTGAAGGCCTTTTCAAAAAGGGCAGAACCTTTACCAAAGTTGGTAAGGTGACAAAATATTGTTGACGAGATTAGCGGACTATGAAGACGATTGGCTTTTCAACAGTTGTTTTGTATACCAATGCATTGCCAAGCCTTTTACGTAATATATTTCTGAAGATGCATATTCTTTTTCACATTAGTATATCATATATGATATGCTATATATATATACATCAGTTGATTGTGCAGTTATTTAAAACACTTTCAGTTTGAAGAAAGAAAAATAAGAGTCGATCTTAAAAGAAAATGCGAGTTACCATATACAATATAGTTGTGAAACAAATTGCGGTCTGCAACATCAACTCCGTTTTTTTTTTTTGGAAGAGAAATTAACCAATGGAGAACGCAAATCCTGGACCAGTGACATCAATGATCCAACTTTCCGACAATTTTTTTGCGGAAACGCAGTTGATGATACAAACAGACTTTTTTTCACAACGTGTAGAAAGCAGTACCATCTTTTATTAGAAAATAGCGAGCGTGACAGTTCCCCTTTAACATTGCATGCATATGTTATGTATGATCACATTACCGATGGTTGGTGAAATTAATAGATGTATGTTTAGTGTGCAAATTAAAATGTGAGTTTCACACCGTCTAACTCAATGGATTATTTTTATTTCATAACCACGTCATAGTCAAATACAACTCGATATGAGAACAATCCAAACAAGAACAGAGCGAATAATTATCTCTGAATCGTTATAATTATCTCTCCAGCAAACAGTTAATGAGGAATACAGAAATATGAATTTCTAATTTATAAAAAATCCTAATGCCTGCCTGAACATATGCTGGAAACCATCTAAATGGAAAGCTCAATTAGCTTTTAACCCCCCCCCCCCCAACCAACACCACCACACATATACACAAACAAATATATGTAAATACAGCACAAATATAGCAGACGCCAGGACAGTATACAAAGTACACACACACACACACCCCAACCCCTAACCTGACTGCCTTTAAACCTGAATGCTCCCCGGCGACTATTTAAGGTTTAACAAAATAAGATCTCTTGGGTACAACTGTAAGCCTTCTGTATGTTAAAGTAGTGGATAGCTGTGAGACAGAGGGATGCATTAACAGACATTAGTTCATCACCATAGTGTGATGTTCAATTAGTACATGAATAATCTAGTGTTACAGTGTTTGCATTCCCACCAGATGCGTTTCAAGAAGCACAAGATCACACTATACTATCAGGTTTTTCCTGCTGGGTTTAATTATTGAAGTTTTAGTTTAAGTGTATTGTCAGACACAAACTTGTGCATGCATGCATGCCTGTATGTCAAAGCACAACGTGCCAGCTTTGCACTGACAACATAAAGTAGTTTAAATATGCAAATCCTCATTGAAAGGTCATCAAGCATCCTATGTGATGTAACTTAGCGTTTGTAGTTATTAACAGTACCAGTACAACACTGACTAGTATTAAGCATTCTATGTGATGTAATTTAGTGTTGGTAATTATAAATGGTACCAGTACAACACCGGCCAGTATTATGCATCCTATGTGATGTAATTTAACATTTGTAATTATTAATAGTACCAGTACAACACCGGCTAGTATTAAGCATCCTATGTGATGTAATTTAGCGTTTGTAATTATTAATAGTACCAATACAACACCGGCTAGTATTAAGCATCAATGATATGTCTTGAAAATGGTTGCTGTAATCCAGGTTCTTCAGATTAAGAGAAAAGACAAAGAAAATGTTTCAAATGCCATGGGGATTGATTGTTGGATTCACAACAGTGTTGCATATTACAACAGCCACTGCGTCTGAAAGCATGTCTGCATTTGTCTTCCTGCTCCAGGTGACAGATAAGGTGGCTCGGAAATGGTTTAAAAGGTCCTTTACCATTATTTATCTCAATACAGACATATCTCGGGATTTGATTAACTGCTTTCTGAGTAATGTTTGTAAAGATCAGTATATGGCCTTACAGCCTGATTAATAGTTCCCTATTTTATCAGATACACAGCTGTGTCTTCACATGCTGCTGTAAACAGAAAGACTGAAGGATACACACGTGTGCAACACACACACACACATGCGCATGTCCTCAACATCAATTACACCTGATTTGAAAAGAGCTAATTACAGCAAAAAGGAATGTAAGGAGAATATGATGACATAATATAATTAGCCATGTCCCTGTGTTGTATTGCAGTAGCTGTGCGTGTGTGTGTGGGGCGATATTAAAAAAGTCGTTCTCATTCAGCCCAGGAGCGCATCATTGAGGATGTGCACGACCCTGATGAGTGCAACTCTATACGGAGACAGGTGGGTGCTCTTCAGCAGGGGGTCGGGGGAGGGGTCCATCCGGTACCTTTAAAAACCCACTAAGATGATGGAAGGTGATTTACATCTCCTACACTCACAGATGTGAAGCGATCAGGGCTGATAGGGATCTGGAGCATTTCATGGTGGGGGACAAGATTTAGTCTTAGAAAAACTCTAGCACTCACCAGATCAGTATCACAGATCGAAGAGAATTAAAACACTTCATGTGAATGGTCAATTTAATGATTTGAATAAAATGTATGATGTAGGGCATTTAACTACACGCTATATGTTGCACATGTGTTTGCTTTCTTAAGTTAGGATTGACCAAGTTGGCACAGAAAGCGAAACATTGTTCTTGCGACATACACTATCACACTGCATCATCTCATCTGCATGCTACCAGTTAGAGTTTTTATTTTGTTTTTTCTGTGTTTCCCTTTTTATTTTAAAAACAATGCAGGTTAAATACAATTGATATGTGGTTGCAAATTGTATTCTGAAAAAACAACCCACATTTATAATATTGGTGGGCCCAGGGCAAGAAATAAATGCAATTTCAATGTTTAATAGAGGCAAGTTTAATTTTGAAGTACGCACAAACTAATAAGCTGAGAAAATAGAAAATGCGACAGAGAAATGACATTCCTTCGGAAAAGTGAAAAGACTTAAGGAATGAATAAAAGTAATCTCCAACTGAAAATTAGAAATCAACCCTTAGAAATCGAATAAATATTACTGTCCACTTTCTAAATCAATATAACATTGCTACAAGACAGCATTACCATGGTAACACCGGTAAAGAAAGAAGCAATTCTTATTATTTCAAAATAAAATCGGAGCCTGAAGCCCAAGTTTTATTACACCAGCCGACAGATCACCAGTCTGTATTCATTTGAAACATTGCTTTTCAATCACATGCTTTATGAATGCGCAAATTCCATTGGACAGGGTGCTTACATGGTTGTAAATTAAAAAGCAAAGGTAGCAGCAAATGTATTATATGAGGATTGAGGGGCTTCACTTCTGCACATGTTTAATTAAGAGTCCGGTGACGCAAATAGCCAACCCACAACAAAAAAATATATTATTTTTTCTTTTGCAGGTGGTCGTCTGTAATATACAAGCAAATGGATGACTGGTCATTGGTTGCAAAGCAAGTCACACTATTGTTTGCTCTGTAGTAATGAAAGATAGTTTTAAACTTAGAGCGCAGAGAAAATAGAAATGTTTATATGAGGCATATTTTAGTTTGGGGTGGGGGTGGAGACAAAGGAAGTAGAACATGTTCCTTTAGATAGAAAGCACTGTACAATACATATCTGCAAAAGGTGAACCTAACATTCAACCTAATAGAACAGGTTTCTATTTCCATTAGATAAAAATGTTTATGCCTGCATAATTAAAAAATAAAGGGGGAACCAGTAAGCAACAATATTGACCTACTGAAGCTGAGACCGAGATGTAGGTTAATAAGATTAATTTCTGTTTTGATCTAGTTAATTACTTGTTCCCATGATTGCTGTGCTCCTTCTGGAAGAGGTCAGTAAGTCTTTCCAACAACAACAACGCTTCGATATCGTCGTAGAGACATAGCTGTCTCTGACACACAAAGACATTTATAGGAACAACAATTCTAAAACAAAGCGCTGATACAAAGCCTCAGATCAAACATCTGCCTCCTACACAACCACTGATTTATGCATCTACATTAGGCACGACGGGTTTAATTGACAAGCCTTTAATTTCAAAGCTAATATACACTGAGCCACAGCCAGGGGGTGCATCACAGTGAGATCCAAGCATCTCTTTTGACTACTTACTTTAAATAAAAAGCTAGAGTTGTTGTGGTCGGGACCAGCAAGTAAAGGGTGAAGCTTTTAGGCAATGAGCAGCAGGTGATCTCAGCTTTTCTGCAAGTCCTAATGCTCCTAAAAGCCACTCTGCCTGCTTCTGTAATTGAGCATCAGTAGTTAATGTAGTATTGACTGCATTACATGCTCCTGTGC
>JAOPHQ010004265.1:510000-520000 GCA_030340625.1 Merluccius polli | reverse complement strand
ACAGAGCGGATGAGCCCTTTCTATAGTTCAGAATGGCTAAGCAGATTAAAACCTCATATCAAACATGATATTTACAGGCAGACCTCAATGGAGAGGGCTCCTTTTATGTATGATGGGTAGCGGCTTCGGGGTGGGCTTTTAAAGCCATGTCCCTTAATTGTATTCAAGCTAAGTGGGATGAATGGTGCTTTTTAATCAGGGTGCTGTCAGAGCTCTGTGTTATTAAAAAAAAAATACAGGAGATTGTTTCTGGTAATTAAGTAGCAGAGTGATGTGTATGCAGTGTAGTGGCCGGTTTGCTTCAATTTGCTTTTGCTTGCCTTAGAACATTTGAAAATATATATATTTGCTTTAAGCTTATAAAAACAAACTACAAACATGTAGTAACATATAGTCAACAGTATGAGACAAAAATGGCATCCTCAGTGTGTTTACATCTTCATGTCATCTGTGCTTCATGTGTTATACCCTCAAACTCTGTGACCTGCGGTCTTTAATGTGTTGTTTGCCTGGCGTTCAGAGAGTGATGCCAGCTGAGAGAAAGTGTCCTTGCCAGTTGGGAACTGTAGATCTTCTCTGAGAGCTGTTCTCTAAGAGTCTACTCCTCCTAGTGGCTGATCACGGTATGTTCTCCACCGGGGTGTGATGTACACATACGGGTTTGACACTGTGATTTCAGCACATCACAGAATAAATTGCAACTACTTCAGGCCATTTTCTACTCTCTACGTTTGACGGTTCCCGAGATGGCTGGGATTCATTATGGAAATGTTTTAAATTGTAATGTGACAGTTAGACCGTGTACATGCAGTAATACTTAGAATGTAAGCCCTGCTGTTCAACCAGCCAATTTGAATTTCAGGACCAATCTAACGCAGACAAGGTGTCATTTAGTGGGTAGAGGAGAAGGGGAGAGTGAATCCCTTTCCCAAACATTTAATCCAACTTTAATCCTAGTTATTAGGAATTAGACATGCCGAGCTGTCCGGCCTTGCCTCTAAATTACAATCAAACGGTTACCAATTACACAAATTATTGACGGTAGATTCTCTTTTCAACTGCAAATCAAGGCTATTAAGGAAGGCTCCTTTTTAATGCAAAAGTGACTAATTAACCAACGGATGGGAAATCTGCTGCCCAGATATCAAAAAAGTTCTCAGCGCACATTGCAGGAACACAAGGGAACCAATTAGTTTAATTATCAAAACAGCTAATTAAAATTGCACAGTTCCTAATTAGTTCTTTGCTTTTGCTTCTAATTGACAGCACAGAGATAAATGGGCTGCCGATGGAAACGGGGAGTGGAGAAAAACAGGAGAAACTTCGGCAGAATATTTATGCTGACTTTATCTCCGTCTGTGTGGCAGCCCTTGAAAGTGAAAAATTAATGACCTTAATTCCCAAACTGTTTTTCCTCTAACGGTGCTCCCCTCTGCGCCCGGTGCACGCTCCTTTGTATGGGCCTGCCACCCTGCCAACTGCTGGAATGGTGGAAGAGAGGGGGGTACTTGGGGGTGGGAAGGAGCCACCATTCTCCCCCTAATGTGACAGCTCCCACCTAACAATGGAGAAAGATGAAAGAACAGAGCAGATGTAACCACTGGGAGCATTGCATCATGGGACTGCAACTCTGTTGCACTTTTTTTTTTCTTCTGTCATCTTTTAGAACATGAATTTGTTGTATGAAAGAGACTCTGCAGGGAATGAGATTAAAAAAAAAACATTTGATGGACTAGAATTTATTTTTTCTTGTTTTCTGTTTGAATGTTAGATTGACTGGAAAAAGTATAGGAGTCTCCAAACTTGGCATAATCATGTACTTTTAGAAGTAACCAAGGATGGGCGAGAAGAAACGGCTGACAGAGGGGAGCTATTGTTATACCCTTTGGATTTATTGTAAGGGCTCTGCCTCCTTATTGGTATGATCTGTTTAAAGGTCCTTGAGACTAAGGAAGAAAGATGGAGCTTGCTCGACAGAAATGCTACACTAGCAAACCTGAACGGCGGCCATTTACCTCAAAAGAGTCTTTGTCTTTCTCAATTGTGGGCATGTGTGTGTTCGTGTGTGTGCGTGTGTGTCTGCGCGCGTGTTTCTGTGTGTGTGTGTGTGTGTGTGTGTGTGTGTGTGTGTGTGTGTGTGTGTACAAGTGTGTGCGTGTGTGTGTCTGCACATGCACTCGTGTGTAGGGTCATGTGTCTCTGACAATACGTGTGTGTGTGTGTGTGTGTGTGTGTGTGTATGTGTGTGTGTGTGTGTGTGTGTGTACGCGTGCATGCCAGTGTTTTGTGTGGTAAGACTCACTGGGTTGCCTATCCATTGTGTACTTGTGTCTGTGTCCCTACAAGGCCAACCATGTCATGTGTAATCCTCCTCCCTCTTCCTCCATGCAGGAGACATGGGGGTCCTCTTGGCACATTAGCAGATAACTATCGACTAATCAGTTTACTTTTGGGACTGTGTTAAAATGTAAATTGCATTAATGCTGAAATTATGCATCCAGCTAGGCAGATAGGTCCAGGCCAGGGGCCACATAATGCTAAGATTATTCAGTTAGTGTCTTCTACATACAGTGTTAATGCACCCTGATTTCCCCTGCCCTGGTTCACATCAAGTGTGATATGTCAGTCAGTCTGTGTCTGGGAAACTGGATGTACTCTGTGTAAATTGGAAGAGAAAAGCTTTTTGCAAAGCTTCACTTAAAGCCAGCGAAATGATTGGCTGTGGGATTTCTTTTGTCTAATTCAGTGAAAATGACTTTCTTCTCGGTGTGCCTTAAAATGTTTTTACCTCCCCCTTGGTTGAAATTGCATAGGTATTAATTTACTTGTAATCCTTACGAGTAGGAATGGATTGCCTAAAGAGCTTTTGCTAACAATCAAAACGTGATTTATCGGAGCCCTTCGTCCCCATTTTAAAAGTACACCCTGAAGAGCCTGCTGCGTAGCACAGCCTAGCCCGGAGCGGATAGCTGCCCATGACTAACAAACACACGTCCACCGCTAATTGATTGTCTTGTGTTTTATTTATGGCGCGGCAATTAGTGGACAGCATAATGTAAGCCATTCATTAGCACCTGGGTACCACTATGGATCTCCCTGCTTTGTTTCAAGATGCACACATCATTAGGGAGAAACAAACTAAAGAGTGGAATTTATTAGCATGGCTTCCTGTAAATATTCTTAAAGTCAGTGTGCCTTTAAGGAAGAACATGGCCCCGTAAAACTTTTGTCAGCATTTACTCAGTCATTCCATTTGCAGCAGAATATGTTAGGGAAGAGCAGTATAAATTTAATTTTAATTGTTTTGTACACACGCCAGTGAAAAGGAACTGATTGGATACAGTTCAGAGACAGTATATTAATACGTTATTTTCATATGTTAATTGGTTTGCATAATCTCCCCCTTTGCTTAGTTTGGAAGTACCTGGCATTGAGAGGGGGACTGAAGAGAATAGAGAGATTCCAATTTACATAAAACCAGCTACTCTGAACATTAAATAATAATGCATCTGCAAGCTGAAGGTGTGTTCAGTTAGCAGAAAGCGCATTTTTATAATTTATACTCCAGCTGTTTCAGTGCATTCGAGTCCATTTTCTCCCCCACCTGCATTTAATGAAATCTTGTTACCGGAGAATTGACTGGAGTGAATTGAGATTTTAATCCCATTGACGTTCCACGGTGGAAATGCACACTGGTGGGAACTTTTAATGGAGGGCCCTGTAATCACACAACACTTGTAGTCCGTTCCCGACAATAATGAATCTCATCAAACGTTACAGCCTCGGTCGTGTGCGAGGGGCTCAAATTTCAAGGTTTTTGACCATCCCTATTTGGGGCATTCCTCGGGGAGTGTGTGATTACTCAAGTTTAGCAGTTTATTGCCTCATCTTTCAATAGCCACTGAAGCACAAAATTCTCATCTAGGTGCCCCCACCCCCCCGCCGCCCCCTTGCTCCCTCCATTTGAAGAACAGGCCAATATAGAGTGCAGAGCAGCTGCTGGGATGGTGAGGAAGCTGTTGGCACTGCAGTGCTATTAGCAGCCGCGGTCATTGTCCACTCACCGTGTCATTCAGATAGCGGAAGAATACAAACTAAATTCCACGGCAAGATCATTGGTGGGTGTATTACTGCCAACAGCGCATTACGTTCTAAACCTTTAGACTATATTGCCAATTAACACACCCCAAGTGTTTCATAGCTTTGACATTGGTGCATTTCCTGAGAGCAGGCCGAGCTCCCGAACACTTCCAGGCCTTTTGTCTTCTCACGTGAACAATGGGGGACTGAGACACGTCTTTAGAGCGTACAGGACACAGAAATAATCTAGTGTGTGTGTGTGTGTGTGTGTCCATGTCATGTTTGTTGTTGATGTGCCACATACATAGCTGCTCCTGTGGTCCAAATGACTGGGTGTTTACTGAAAAAAGGAAAAAAAAAAACACCAAGCCATCGTGAAGCCCCCCTGCAGATCAAAAGTGTGTGTGTGAGTGACACAAATGAACTGTGTGTGTGTGTGTGTGCGCACACATGTCTGCGTGCGTGTGTATGTGAGTGAGGGAGAGTGCTGTGATGCTGTTTTTATATTTGAATGACCAAATTTGACCTTTGAGATTAGAGGAGGAGTGGCTTCTCGCTGGGCTGAAGAGAGTCCCCCCGCTGCTATGAAGCCCGTGTCCCTTTGATCCCTCTGTAATGAGACTAACACCAGGCGCTGGTCACTGAACACAGCGCTACACTGCACCAGATAGTGTGTGTGTGTGTGTGAGTGTGTGTGTGTGTATCCCCTCAGGTCCTGTAGCACCTGCAGACATACAACACATGCCTTGATATACTGTTAGGATGTAGTGCAGCTAGTTCACACATGCTAAGCCTGTGATGCTACGCGGCGGTGCAGGGGAGGCCGGGTGTCGGCCGGGTGTCGGCCGGGTGTCGGCCGGGTGTCGGCCTCGTACGCACGGCGTGTCACACGGAGCCCAACCCCTTTGCAAAACGCACACGCTCTCTTTAGTGAGGAAACACTTGAAATCAGCGAAAGTGTGTGGATGTGTAATGTTCCTTTGATTTGGTCATGCCAGACGTGCAGGGCGGAGGCCAGTCATCTTGCTGACCTGGGTGGAGGTGAGTCAGCCAGTGTGTGTGTGTGTGTGTGTGTGTGTGTGAGAAGCCCCAGTTCTTAGAGCGTCATCTTCAGAGGTGCAGTGAAGATCCATCATGACTTGAGCCACCCCCACGAGACCCTCGGTAACATCCGCTGATTGCTTTCTGCGGTGCAGGCCGTTAAGTGGAGCCTGGCAATGGGCTCCTGGACAACACTTAACAATCAATCAGAGGACACGGACACTCAGGAAAAGGCATGATGCTCCTTCCGCCGCATTGCTCATAAACAATAATTCAGGTGGACACAAGTGACACTCAGGAATCAGAGCATTCTCTGATTCGGCGCACAAGGGTCTGAGGGCGGTATGGAGATTGGAGATAGCCTGTGGGATTAACATACACACCGTAGAACAGTTCTTACCTGGTGACATTTTAAAACGTAGGGTAAGAGATAGGACTGTGCTCCAATGTATACGTATCTCTTTTTGTAGTGAACTCGCCTCACCCGATGCGACTGCATGAGGTGAATTACGAAATAGTAATAATTTTTTAAAAAGTGTTGCAAATGCAAGCAATACATACACTCATGGTTCACAACATATATTCACGGTATGACAAATGAACATACCGCTTGTAATTTGACCAGTGAATAAAGCTTGTCTTCCCGATGAGAGATTCAATTGACTCAATGAACACTGAGCCCTCAGATGACTAGCCAATGTATACATATTTATATATATGTACTTTCATTTTTAAAATGGATATCTGGCCCTGGGCCCTCTCTTTAAATTAATTGATCCCACTCGCTTGCTCCAAATGGGGAAATGGGCAGTATTGACCTGGTTCTCGGCCCGGTGATGGATGTGATGGTAAGACACAAGCCGGTGGTACGCTGGCATGAAGGAGAAGGTATGAGGAGTTGGTCAACTCGCACCATTTTAAAGCTTATGTACCAAGGCGTGTCATTTGTGTCACTGCCAACCATGTCTACACCAGTTTTAAGTCTGGTAGTTCCAAAAAAATAATACAAAAAAATAAAAAAAGGTTTATCACACCTTAATAACCACATCTGTTTTAAAGATTTGGCAGTGTAGCTGATGGAAAATCACCAGTTAAACTCACGTCTGGTTTGTTATATATTATAAGTAGAAACGTAACTTGTTATTCGGCATGTATGTTAAATGTAAATGAGATAGCATCAATTGATTAAAAGATGGCTAGTCACGATGCTAATGCTATAAGATGCTAACGCTAGATAGGCCTATGATTAAAAACAAATATTTTGCCCAAAGTCTCTTCTTTTCATTTCTTTTTACAATCTGGACACATTTCACTGCCAAATGTTTACTGGTTTGATTCGTTTGATTACCTTTTAATCAGCAGTGTCAGCCACGGCTTGAAGACCCTTATTGGTTAATATGCGGATACTGACGCAGTCCTTAAAGCAAACCTTGTGTTTTAGGGGACGGGCTTGCCACACATTGTTGCATTGGGGTTAGTTTGGCTTACCGGATGTATGTGGTTGGTATAAGCCCGCCCAAGCCTGCCATTGGGCGGCTGAAATAGTCGCCCAATGGCAGGCTCTGGGCGGCTTATACCTGATACTCCTGCCCCTTCCGCCATCTGCGTGTTCCCGTTCCCTCGCTACGTGAAACAACAACCTCCAAGCGAGCAACCTACACGCTGAAAATGGCACGTTTTGAAGAAGATTGCCAGGGCTCGCCTCCCTACATGCAAATGTTCCCCCAAAACAAGTTCCCCCCCCCGATGCTATTTTGCAAAGGCACCGTTGCTGCATCCTGGGCTTAGCGCTGCCCAAGACGATTGTGATTAGTTAAAGAAGTACAAACAAGGCTGAGCGTTTTTTTCCCCTATACCAGAATGATGCTGAGTTCAGCCAGGCCTTTCTCCAGCGCTGGCACAGTGCTAAAAGGAAGTGTGGAGATAGATCTGGCTATGCGAGATTGGGGTAGACAGCCAAGAACACAATTCATGAATTGTCATGTTTTTAATGTTTTCTGATAGTACTTAACCTCAGAATGGACAAATGTAGTAGAAAATCTAGCCTCTAGAGACCATCCAGTCTGGCCTTGGCTGGGCAGCAATTGACTTCCAAACATTGCTAAAAAATCTCCCAATCAGAGTGACACTGGTGGTTTCTTTGCTCTTGCCGAATCCGGTTGGAAGTAAAGCAAAAACATATTCTATTCTTTCCTTGGGCACCACCATTGTTTTTTTTAATTCAGCAGACTGCGGTGCTCCTTGTTCATTATGAACTGAACCTCACTCCCCCGAGCGCAGAAAAGGCTTTCAACAGGATCGAGGCCAGACTGATCTGCAGAGAGGAACAGAATGTGAACTTGTGAGATCGGGATGGTCTCACAAGGATGCAGATTTTGATGGCAGGGACCTTTAATGGATCTACGTAACTGACATGAGCAAATACGAACCATCAGCAAAGAAGTCATGATTTCAAATGTAGCAAATTATATGTAATGATTGCAGTTATTTTACATTAATCACCTATCAGATTCCTTGCAACTTGTAATACCTGACCTTTTTTATAGTGTGCATTTGGTTAAATAAAGAAACTATGTACATGGTTTCATGATTCACGTATTTCTGCACTGTATAAACAACTGGGTTGTTTGGTTTTGTTTTATTTTTGTTTTTTTACAAAAAACAAACCAAGATATCACAGTATTCCCCACGAAGACGGTGTCTCCAGGTTTCTGTGATGTTCGTGCTACATGGCAAATATTTGATTTAGTCAGATTGCACTCAAGGGAGCCCAGCACGTCTGCATCCCGCTAGCCATTCATTGTTTCAACACCCACATGAACGTACCGCTCAACTCTTATTGGTTCCTTTTCTCATAACAACCAATCATGTTGTGTAATCTGACCGCGATTACAAGCATGCCATTGCCCACCATGTATTATTAATATTCTCTGATAGGGTTTAGCCCCTGCAATCATGTTACATAAGTCAGTTCTTTTTTAATAAATCTTGTATGTAAAATGTGTATAATGTAGTTACACATACTTTTGGCGTCTTTGTACATGAAATTATATATTATCATTTTGAATAATTATATGAACCTTAATACTTTTTAAATGGTCTTTCATTTTGTTTGAGCATAATCAAGAGTGTTATTGTGAAATGTAGTCAGCGCCTGTCGTTTGGGGCCTCATGGTTCTGATTTGTGTTTGGATGTCTCATTTGGGACGATCCTGATCACTTTATCTTTTAATAGACATCTTGATGGAGGCCGTAAAGACATTACCAATACACACATTTTGATGGAGGCCGTAAAGACGTTACCAATGCACACAAAGCTCAAATACTGTATTTGCATCATTACTTGAAGCAGGAAAGGCCACCCAAGGGTGAAACTTTGTATCAAAGAAGCGCATGGAAAATGTGTTAAATGTCAAATCAAGTTATTAAGGTCTAATCCTAAAGAAGAAAGGGTTGTAATAACGTTGTTTTAATTTGATTGATGTGGTTCTAAATAGATTTTCTCGGCTGCAGATCATGACATTTGTTTCATTGCCTTTCTGATTAAAGCATTGATTCTGGTTAAATGTGCTTTAAAGTATATCTTTTAAATTAATAACAAAACAAAAAAATCCCAGTTACTTTAACAACAGCATTGTGTGTAACAGCAAACGCCAGAAGGATCTCAGCTGGTGGAAGAAACATTTGAAGTGGAGGTCCTGACATGCATTCAAACCAAGTGCTGTCAAGTGTCCAGAAAACAGAGCATGGACTTCTGCTTTGTATTTAGTGGAAAAACAATTAATGAGATTCTGTACTTTTGTCCAGTGCTGACATTTTAGCGGGGACTACAGAAGAACTTAAAGGAGACTGGTGGTGGTGGTGGTGGTGGTGGTGGTGATGATGATGATGATGATGATGATGATGATGATGATGATGATGATGATGTGTCACTATATGTGTGTTTGTGTGAGGGTTTAAGGGTGTGTAAGGGTGTGTGTGTGTGTGGGGGGGGGTGCACTCTGTTCCCTGTGATGTCACACAGACTCTCTGCAGACTGGCTGAGTAAGAGGAACAACAGAATTTCAACTGGAGAGATCAATTATAGATAGTAGAAAATGAATGAGGAAAAGTAATTTAATAAATTATTGACTTGATGTCATATATCATGTACAAAAGCAAATGAAAAAAATAAGATTGTGTTTGGATGAAGCCGGATTTTATGGGCCTCAGAATTATATTTAATTAGAAAATGTGATGGGTATATGAATTCTTATAGGCAGGAGTAAATGAATATGGTCATTTGGAGCTAAAGCAGATGATGTAACTTCCTGTAAAGCACGGGTGTTGGAGCAACCGAGTTTTGAGTAAACGCCACAGCAGTTTGGTCAGTAATGTTATTTCATGGTCCTGCCATAGATGGCACAGATTAGAAAGCAGAGGGTTCCTAATGACACAAAAGAAGACATTATATTAGCAGCATATTAGCTGTTGATTTATTTAAAAGAATTACACAGGTAAAATACAGCCTGGGATGGCGTGTTGTGGCTGTGAGTTTAAATTAAAGTTAAGCTTTAAGCTGTTTTTGTGTAATTCCAAAGGACGTACTTGGTACTGATTTTGAACACTATAGTAGTTTCACCATGGCACACACAGCAGCCCCAGGGGGCAAGGAATGTGTGGTAATTAGATTGGGGAAGCTTGATTTGAATTAAAGAAGTCTCACTTTTGCATGAACCTTGGTGTTATGAAGCCATGGGACAAATACGTGTGTGTGTGTGTATGTGTGTGTGTGTGTGTGTGTGTGTGTGTGTGTGTGTGTGTGTGTGTGTGTGTGTGTGTGTGTGTGTGTGTGTGTGTGTATGTGTGTGTTCGTGTGCGCACCCCTACATGAACCGGG
>JAOPHQ010004265.1:435000-505000 GCA_030340625.1 Merluccius polli | reverse complement strand
CCGGTAGCTGCAAAAAGCATAGTTAACTGTTAACAAGTGCATAGTTAACTTATAATAGATGAGCAATAAAGTATATTTTAATATCAATAAGCAAACTAAAGAAGATTAATAAAGGCATGGCAAAGTCGTAATGGGTGGGTTATGGGTGTTTGTAATGCTATTATGAACAATTATAAGATACTCATGAGGCTTTAATTAATGTTCTTAAGCATTTGCAAACTGTTAACAAGTTTCTTATAAGCGCTTATAAATGTGTTATAGCCTGCTATTAACTGTATTATAATGCCATTATTAACACGTATATAGGCTTATAAACACACAATAATGTTAATAAGCATCTTGTAAGGACTTACAAGGGCCTTATTACCTATTAATTAATGGTTATTACAAGGACCTTAATATAAAGTGTTACCTATTTTTCTTCAAACAATGGTAACTAGGTAACTAGGATGCGATTTAGGTACAGATAGTGACGCCTGAAGCGCACGATAGCTTGGCAAGTCGTGACAAGTTGCGTGCATGTTCTTGACTGTTTTGCAAGAGCAGCTTTTTAAAAGGCTTTTAAAGAGTCTTGTGATGACATGAATGATGATGATGATGATGATGATGATGATGATGATGATGCGGGCCAGAGTGACACTTTGTCAGAAACCTCTATTGTTACGGGGACAGCGAAGACAGGGGTCTGAGAGATGCATGCCTCATTGTCCCCCTTTTTTAAAGGGGGGAAAGAGGATGGATCAGACACACACACACACACACACACACACACACACACACACACACAAATATACACAGGTACATAAAGACACACACAGACAAACAGACACACACACACACACACACACACACACACCTCCATCCACCCCCTCTCTTTGCTGTACTGTCATATCAGGCTCTTTCGGCACCACGTAGCACTTGGGCCCCATTTGCTTTTAAGGTTGTCTGACAGGACCAGCGGCCACGTATGATCAGACTTTACTTGGACTGTGCGCTTGTGACACTTCATTCAGAGAGGCCCTAATGCCCTGTCACCAGAGCTCTCTACTCAGCGGCCTTGATTTACCTTCTGCCATCTGCCTTCGTCTCTCTCTCTCACACACAAGCGCTCGCACACACGCACTCCCACACACACACACACACACACACACACACAAACACACACACGCAAACACTCACACATACACGTGAAGGAGGAATGGAAGCGAGTTGGCCGACTAATTCTTTTCCATATTTAACATGCATGTTTAACACGCACCACACGTGTATTTGAACTGATCTACGCTCTACTGTCTCTGTGCTTCCAACACACTCCTTCCAAATAGTACAGTGTGAAGTCATCTATTATACGATCTACTTCTTCCACAGTGAACAGTCCATGATTTATTTGAAGAGATAATTCCCCAGAAATAATAATTTCCCAGAAATGGCAATGTTAAGGAAACGATGGCCAATTACATTTTCATTTTCGCAACCACCAAAGTAGCTATAGCAGAGCTATCGTTTTGATTCCAGCATGTTGAAATCGTGAAAATACACATGGAAAATACAAGCAAAACACTCGGGGCATAATGGCCTGATTGACATTTGGCACTGCGCTCTGTTTCTGAGCTCTACAACTGCAGGTGGAATTGTTGGGGCTCAACTAATATCACCATAACGTTAGCAATATTTGTGCTTTGGTAGTTCAGCATGAAAACAGTTTGGACACATTTGCCGTTCAAACAAACGACACAAACTAAGAATCTTCTTGTGCATGTTTGTCTTCCTCGGTTCTGGTAAAAGCGTCATGCGCCATTAGCTCCCCTTGATCCTCTCTACACGCTACAATAACAGAGTAGTCAACACATCACCAACGATGTTAGTCTGTACAGACTCTTTGTTTCATGTTCATATCCTGTTGATTTGGATACACTAGGCAAATATGTTATCTAATAGTAAACATGCCCAGCATCATCTTGTTTGCAAAAATGCCTTTTCTCTTTTTGATTCAAAAGAAATGGTAAAATGTGTTCTTCCTGCGTGCCTCATTTGGAGGGACCAAGTGAGGGTTAGGCCAGCGAGGTCATGTTTGAAGGCCCCGGGACCTCTATGGGCTAGCAGAAGATGCTCAATGTGTCTGAACATTTTCTTCTGAGGTCTTCATTATGTTATTTTATGATTCCAGCAGTACTTCTTCAGACTCACTGCATGTACCTCATGTATTACAAGCCATTTTAAAGGCCTAATAAATATAAAATTGAATGAGAATTTTTTAGCCCCTCTCCACTTTTCTCTCTTTTTTGCATGTTCTCTCCCTCTCTGTCTCTCTCTCTCTGTCTCTCTCTAAGTCTCCATCTCTCTCTCTCTCTCTCTCTCTCTCTCTCTCTCTCTCTCTCTCTGTCTCTCTCTCGTGCTCTTTCTCTCTGTGTGCTTTGATCATGCAGTCCCATGACACGTGCGTTGACGTCTCTTCATCTCCTCCAGGAGTGGGCCAGGCCTAATTGGTGCGACCAGGAATAAATCAAAGCAGACGAACAAAAAAAAAAAGAAAAAAAAAAAGAGATGCTTTCCAAACAGACCATATAGTTCACCTGATAAGTCCCATTTGTATTTTTGCATGTCCAGTGAGTTTACACGTAACCTGCGTGTAGCGTTCCCGCAGTATCGCCGCGGCGAATGTATGGTCGTAGTTCTACATTACACAGCCGTTCAGCGAGGCACCTGTGCCGCTCTCCCGCTCCTTATTCTAATCTTATTTAACAGTCTCTGCCTGACACACAATTCAATGCAGGCCCGCAGATTGGAGAGTTTCCAAACAATCCTGAGATCACCCAAGCTTGGAATTGGTTTTCCGTGGAACATCTCCCTCCTCCCTTTGGGCACTTTACCAATTTGACCAAATTTGTTCCATCGCTGGTTCTAAGTACCAGAAGTGTTTTCTTCCCACACTTGGACTCGTTCCTGCAATTTGCACATTCTTTGCAGAACATTAACAGCTTTGTCAGGAGCTCAGCTACCAGCTGCAGTGGTGTGATGTCTGTCTGTGTGTGTCTGTGTGTGTGCGTGTGTGTGTGTGTGTGTGCGTGTGCGTGTGTGTGACGTGTATGTGCGTGTGTGTGGAGAGGCTTTCAAGTAGGACTAGTTACAATACATTTTATGATCGGGGTATGAGTAGCACCCTAGTATGTCAGACATTCACACTAATAAGCCAGATCATAGCTCATCGCTAGACTAGCTGTAGATTGTGTTTGGGGCTTGTATTGGATTTCATTTTACACTCATCCTGTGTGCATGTCCATGTTATAGACACTTAAAAGCTCTGTATTCTTTGTGTTGTATCAGCATGTCAAGGGTTTTTTCTATCCTTGATCCTCCTATATTTTATACAGAGGGTTGATTTACATACAATATGGGTTTGATCATTTGGCAATCAGGCATGTCCATGCCTTTCTGCCTCATTGCGATTAAATTACAAGAGAGGATATAGTCGGATGCGCGCTGTGCCACTCTATTAAAAGCACAGTGTGCTATCTTCATAATCACCAAGGCACACAACCCTGCATCCCACCCAACTTTTGTTTCCACGCCATCCAAAGTGAGGCAAATACTGTGGAGGCATCTGTCCAGTTGATGTATTACAGGAGTACAATGGGCTACTAAAAGTTGATTTACTGTAATTGTGAAAGATAATTAGAGTTATAAAACCCTGTGTAAATGCCCCATTGAGATCAGCCGTATTATATTGTGCCCACGGAAATGCACGCCCACTGCTTTTTTTAATTTAAAGGATGAGTGTTAGCGGAAATATCATTTATCCGTGTGAACACATTGGAGGTGTACATGCAGATAAAGACCTGAATGCTTCATAAAGCATTACTTTAGAGTTGGGAGATAAGTGCACAAATTAAGAGTCAGCTAATGCTGGTCACTGTAAACTTTTCAGCAGTTAAGCAGTTCTGAGACATAAGCTGATGCAATGAACAGCTTTAGGCAAAAAAAAAGCAATTAATAAAAACTTTAAATAATTTGAACTAAAGCTTCTCTTTCTATCCGCAAAAAAAAAAAAAAAGATGCATTACTGCATGTTGGGTGGGAGTAGAAAGACCTTTATCTGCAGTGAGTACCTAATGCTGAGCCCACTTCTTTTAAGAGACCGCTTTAGGGGATATATGCAATATATATTTTTCTTATTTACATTTTTTGTTACAAGCCATATTCATTCTTTGCCATTCTGAATAAAACTGTGCGCTTTACCTTTTGAGAATTGTTCCTCTTTGTATTGTGTTGAAATGAAAGATGAAAGATATCTCTTACACTGTATGACCCTATATGTCATCTAGATTTCAGCCAAAAAAAAGCAACATAAACAAGAAAAAGAAATAGTGATTTTGTTAGGATGAAAACCGAATAAATTGATCAGTGGGTAAAACCTATAAACCTTAAGGGAGGCTTGGCAATGTAGTCTCATTTATCGATGTTGGTGTGGTCATACCACTGTTTCCTGTCAAATGTATTTATGTTTAGTAATCAAAGTTATGTGAACTGTATACATAACTAAATACCATTTTGCTAGCCTTTTTGCTAACTTACTGCAGCAGGGGTTATGATGGACAGGCAATGTGTAAAGCAGGCCTGCATTAAAGCTCCGCCCCCTTTGTAGTTGGCTCCCTGAGAGCAGAAAAGGAGGGAGAGGCCCAATGTAATGTCCTCTGATGGGCTCAGCCTGTTCTTTATCTCCCCCTGCATCATACTGGTCTGAGTGGCTGTAATAGGATAATAGACTAATCTGTATTTGCTTTTAGACCATTGATTTAAAAAAGAAAAAAAGCTTTGATACGTTTGTTTCAATAAATGTAGCTAGTGGATGTTTTTCTCTGTCCTTATTTCCTTGTGAAATGGTTGTGAAATGGTTGCATAACCGTGCCAATCCAGTGGGAGATCAATAAGGGGAAAGTACACAACACAATGTTTTATACTATAGGTATCATATGCATTGTGATCTGTGGGTTTTGCAACCTTATTGCAATTTTGATTTAGACTCTTTTGGGGCCTCATGCTCAATAATAAACAATACTGGCTAAAGCCAAGCCACATGAATGTGTGTGTGTGTGTGTGTGTGTGTGTGAGTGAGAGAGTCATTGTAGGTGTAACAGCAATCATACGGAACTAGTGCATATGTGTAGATTGTAAAAATGTGACCATAATCCACTGATTGATGTTTTTGTACACAGCTCTTAGTATTTTGTGGCATCAGATATATACCAATAATACCATAATGTATAAAAGAGAACTCTGCTACCTGAGGAAGTGGCGGGAGACTGAAACTGGAGCTGGGAAAGCTTGCGTGTTTTGCAAATTCCTGTTTGGGAAGGTCCACGTTGCAACTTTCCAAAATGTCATTGTTTTTCTTTTCCAAACGTTTTTAATGAGGCTATAATTCTAACAGCTGGAGTCCAGCCACTCTGGGCCTTTGGGTCTTTAAGCAATAAACACTAGGATGAATCTTGACAAACACAAGACTCTGTAACACTTTTTTTTCTTTCATTTTTTATATTTCATATACACATATGAACACACATCTATATAATGATCTGTTACATAGATACATTTATTTTTGCATTTCATATACATCGTACATTTCACATACATTATACATTAGTACACAAGGGTAATTCCTGGAACATACCCAAAGCATTTCTGCATCTTTTTATAGGTGTTTAGCTGCGTTGCAGAGTGTCCATAAGGAAACAAAGCTAAGTACATAGATATAGTATATACAGCTCATTCAGCTCAGCAACAACAGAGCCAAGCCTCCTAACAGCCTCTCTCTGTGCGGCTCCAGTCATAGGCGATGTGCACCTAGTTCCAACACAGCCAGTATTACTTATAAAATATGAGCATATTTCAGTTCAATAGAAGATAACAGGATTACTCATGAGACCTATGCTAATGTCATCTGAAGGGCGTTGGGATAAACAGGGACTTGTCTTTGCAGTAGTGTGTGTGTGTGTGTGTGTGTGTGTCGGGGTGGTGGTGGGGGTTGAGCGATAGCATTGGTTGCATGGAGGATAGGGACAACGGATGGGGGAGACAGCCAGGTTCTTCCAGGCAGATGGTCCTCCTAGTTATGGTGCATCAGAGGCCTCCCATATCAGCCTCTTAACGCCCAAACCACGAGGCCTCATCTCTCATATTGTTCCGTTCCGTACGAAGGCCAATGTCCTTATTTGTGGGGGGTTTTCTTCAATGTGTGTGCTTAGAGACTCCAGTGGTGGTGAAGTTGCCATGACTTTCATTAAAACAGAGGCCTGAATGAAATATGGATGTTCAGGGAGTGAATTACAGTGATGGAATGGGCTGAATATTGCCTTCCTGGCGCCTCTGCAATGGTATCTAGAGGGGATAGACACCAGCCCTGAAGAAAAAACCAAACCCTTTTTTTTTCCTAGAGATCACTGCTGCATTCATCAGCCAGGCAAGAGGAAGTCTGGCTTGCCTGCAATGTTGATGACTGTTGTGTTCCATAGTCACCGGGACACCAGAGGGGATTCCTGAGATTCCCCTTCGGCCCTTAGACATGACAAGATGGCTTCGACCTTAAGAGACTCTTCCGCAACTTCAATGTTACCTCACTTGCATATATTATATTGTGTGACATTCAAATATCAGCGGTGCTTAAACCGTAATGTGCTCTTAATGATTTTAATGACCAGAGAGTCCAGTGATACCGGAAGAGCTATGGTAGATCGTTAAATCCTCTTGACACCTTCCTTATGTATCATGCAGAATACTGATAGTGTGTGAGATGCAAGAATGCTTTGTCTTCGGAAAACAATAATACATCAAATTGATGACAACAGTGCTGATTGTAAGGGAAACTTAAACACAGGTGTCAATACCCTACACACTGACAATATGTAAATATTTACTCTTATGTAAATACTCTATTGAATGCAAATGATACACTGTCACGGAAAAACAATAAGTTGTAAACTAAACTAACTAAACTAAATGTTGCCGTCAGATGCTTGAAGAGGTATATGCATTTCATATTTATTGGGGTGGATGCAGAAATACGAACAATGTGAGCAAGGAACTGACCTGCAGGTTTTGAACAGAACTAGCAGGAGAAAGATGGACTTGGTGTCTTGAGCTTGTGACAAACAAACAATCTATTTGACTTAATCCCCTTTTTATTTTGTCATCACCATTAACTGTCTGTAATACCCAGCATAGATAGTAAAGATATACACAGTATATAGTCATTGTCTAGATTAAGCAAGTGTTCAAGTTTTTTTTTATACAATTGCTTTGTTGATACCTCACAGATTTCAAAGTGAGGGCAACACCATGCTGAGAACATGTCCACATTCTTAAATGTATTTATACAGTCATAAAAGAGAGTTTTCTAGTTATGCTACTGAAGAGCAGGGCCTACAGAAGGAAGTGGAAAAAGGAAAACTTAATTGAACAAACTAATGAGTAGTTCTTATTTCTACAGGGAATATGCTCGTGAGATTGTTTGACAGTTTATCTGTGATAAATAAATGCTTTAAGAGCTAATTAGCTTCGGCTTCCTCATGGGAGGAGGGGCTGTTGAGTGTCCAACTGGGTGTGTGTGTGCGTGTGTGTGTGCGTGTGTGCGTGTGTTTATGTGTGCGTGTGTGTGTGTGTCCGTGTGCGTGTGTGTACATGGGTATATGTGTGTATAGCCGTATCTTTAGGTAAACACTGGACAACTTATTTCCCATGCAAGCTACACAAATCTATTATCTATTCTCTGATAATAACTAATTGGTTAGCATAGGAGCTACTCAACAAACTGAAAAGTGACTTGCTTGTTTATGAAACACAATCAAATAATATAATCAATGATAGTTTTTTTGGATTTCTACAACATTTAAAAATATTCTTTCATTACCGTATGTATCCTAAGCAGTAAAGATGAAAGCACAAAACTGAACTCATGTTAGTAAATTAAATTGGCTATATTCTACCACTCCGTTATTGCAACAAGATTACACAATGAAATGCAACTATAGGCTACATATATCTGTTAGTCCGACCCATAAAACTACTAGAAATCTAAATACTAAAGGAAAAATGTTTCCTGGACAAAATAAAGGTCTACACTAGCACAGATTTGTTTAAAGTGAAGCAATGGCACATTATCCACAATCCAAAGTGCACTACCATGTCTGAATGAAATGCAGGGTCATTTTCACCATGCAACAGTTTTCGTCATTGGTGGTCCTGCAGTGATATACTTTATATTCTAAGTACCTGCCTGTAAATGCTTGTCCACAGTAAATACAGTGCACACGGCAGCCATATTTCAGGTAAAATTATCATGTAAAACTGCCACCTGCACTAAGTAGCTTAGCCTATACCTATCACACTATTTAGGGGCCTGTGGTATATCTGTGTGTGGCTGCTAGAAGATGTGTGGCTCAGGCTGTCCTGATAAGAGCATATCAGGCAGTGGGACTTGGTTGGAGAGTCAGAGGTTGGCCCCATCACAGCCTCAGGCGCAGGCTTTACATGTGGCTGTTACACTCATGGAGCCTTGCTGGTGTTAGCCGAGCAGCTAACACTTTATTTTTTCCCCCCCGGCATGATCAAACCAATTTGTTGACCGTTGTCCTTCTGGTATGTGACGTATAAACAATCCTATAGTCCTCTTCCTTTTAGTTCCTTCCCTTTTACTTTTTTGTAGTTTACTGAATGTTTCAAAGTTAAATGCTATGTGCTAGCATTAAGTTTAGAAGATGTGAACGTGACGTTATTTTATGCTATAGTTTGGCATGTGGAAGGTTTACAAGCTGTAGTATGTTCAAGTAGATGACCTTTCAACTTCTTTATATCTTTCAATAAATACTACCAAACTAGAATTCTCACTTTGACTTTTCAAACTATTATTTCAATTCAGTAGGGCTGGCCTGAATACATAATTTCAAGTTTCGGATAATCGTTTTGTTCTCAGCAAATGGTGGTTTTAAAATTGTGCAAAGTTTTCATGAAATTGCATAGCAGGACTAGTGCTATTCACCCGAAGAGAAATCACACAGGCTATTGTGGTGATGGATCGCCATAGAAGGAAAAAAACATACCTTTTCTATTCATGTTTATTAAATTACCAACCCGTTATTATTAGTAGGTAGAGCATTTTGGATCTTTTTTTGGCCTTGTTTAAACATTGTAATAGCGGCTAAAAATGCTCATTATTAAAATACTTTTACCATTAACCATTAACCCCCCCTTTTATTTCTATGGCGAAAGTACCTATGGCTCTCCTAGTAGTGCTAGTGGGAGAGCCACCATGGAAAGCAAAATCCTGGCGAGAACCTTAGAACATTTAGTAAATATTATTAAATTATATTATTATTACAACCAGTTAGTTTAAAGACATTGGCTAAACTAATGGCCTGTGGCAATAAGGCCATACCCGTGTTTTTTTTCATAATTTCTTTTTTACTTTTTTATATATTTTCTCATTTCATTAAGATACCTACCTAATGAACACATTTCTGAATATCCAAAATTCAGGCTCAGCACTACAATTCACTTAGCAGAAATGCTAAAGATATTCATCATTCAAAATGTGTTCATTCAAAAGTCAGAGGTCAAAACATCATGTCCCACTCAAATTGTCCCAACTTTGACAAAGGAAGGGAAAATAATAGCATGTATTTGGAGACAAAACTAGCTTGGATAAGAAAAGCAACTCACAATGAAAGTCCCCCAAGGAACATAGTTGAAAACATTTTTAGTTACACTTCCAGGCACTCTTTATATCGCATTGGAATCTGCTTTTAATGAACCATCATGTAAGGGTCAAATATTGTAAAAAAAAAGTCTTGTTTTTTATTACTAAACAATAAAAGTGGATTGAAGGAAAGAATTAAGTACACCGAGTACAATGTGCCTTGGAAGAATAGAGTGAACATGATAATCATGCTAAATAATTAAGTGTTTCTGACATCTGTCACCCCAGAATTTCTTTCTTTGCGAAACGAAGAGAAATAAACAATGAATGTTCCTCTGTTGTGAAGAAGTCTAATCCTTCCTGTGCTCTTTTCTTTTCTTCCGACAATGATAATTACAGTTTTTGTTGGACCGCTTTCAAGGATTTATCTCCCTTTTGTATTAATGGCTTTCTGTAGCTTTCAAAATCCCAAAAGTTTAATTTATTGCTTCTCTATGTGGCCATTGTGCGTTTTCAATTCTCCATGTTTCTGTTTGAAAACCCTGTAAAGTTTTGTCATTCTTCTTAATCTTTCTTCATGAAAATATTGCTATGGTTCAGAGGCAATGAATCATAACCATACCAATGTATGGTTGTGGTTAAGATACATAGGTTATTTGTCTACAGATGAAGGTATTTCAGTTTTTTCTGCTGTCACTCTATCTGTGCCGTAGCAGGTTTGTGAATATCATACACATTTCTTAAGTAAAACTCAGAAAACTTTACTCATGCTATTTTACCTTTAACATTGCTTCAGAAGCAAACAGAGTTAACTTCAGGATTAAAAAATAATTTGAAAACCACCCAAAACAGGCATCAAAGTCTAACCAGCCATCTGGATTTAGAATCAAAAATAACACCTCATCACCAAAGGGTGGTTAAGCAACCTTTTAAAATACCCTTCATGTTGGGCAACCTTTTAAAATATCCATTCATGTTGCAATTTTAGGACAATGAGTGATTGACAGACCACAAAGTGTATCCCTTCCCTTCAAAGACCTCGCCTCCATAGCCAGCCTGGCTTTTTTAATCTGACCGAGCCACCTGTGAGGCTCGTCAGAACTGGAGCCCACAGGGGCAGAGCCGGGCCTCATTACCGAGTCGCCTGGTCCCGGAGCAGCTTTTTCTCTCTGCCGCCGCCATTCTGCAGTATACCTCGCAGGCATGGGAGCACAGAAAAGAAGAGCCGGCTGCTCGGGTCCTCCACATCACTCCATGGCCGCAATTTGTCATTTTCCACACGAGATGAAGCCTTTTATGAAGTGAAATGAGTTTCCCCTAAAATGAAGCGCCACAAAAGCGCCGTGATTAATTTGCTTGTTAGGCTATTGCAGCTGTCACCTGTGGAAGACATCTGGACAGATTGACTAATGCCAGCAGTGAGTAGGGCGAGCAGCGGCTCCCTCTTCCTGCCTACCCTGTCAGCCTTTCAAAGGGGCTTTTAAAGACACTACTGCGCTATTTGAAACAGGCTTTTTTTTTAGGGGTAATTAATAAGCATTACTTGTGATTGACATGGTAATTAGCTGCATTAATGTGGTCATAAGAGGCTTGGAATGGGGAGAGGGTGCAGTGAACTGCTGAGGGGGTGTTGGAGGAGGCGTGGGGAGCTGAGGAATGGGCTCCTAGTGACCTCACTTAAATCTAATTGACCATTAGATTGCCGGTACTTTTTTTTGGACAGGATTTTGTCAAAGATTACATGCTCAAAGTAACGAGTCATTTCGGATTTCAGATTATGTAAATCACTATAATAATGATTGATCAGTAATGCTGAATACTTATTTCTATTAAGTATTTTCATTTTTGTTTTGTGTTATGGTTTCAGTTTGAACATGTACAGCATTACAGTGCACTGATGGAAGCATGTCTGGATGGGCAGATGGGGGTGTCGGTAGATGGATGGACACAGATGGAAAAACAAACATGTAGGTGGTAGATGGATGGCTAAAAACAGATGGAAAGATAAACGTTGAGTAGACTAATAGATGGACAGAGAGAAGATTCAAAGACAAACTTCATCTCCTATGGCCCTGTGAGAAACACTTTATTGTTGCATATTCATGAAATAAAAAAATAACATTCCTTTTTGTAGAACAATTTAGGCATGACATGTACAGCCTGGCGCAGGACATGCAGGGAAATAGTACCGGCGTACTTTCTAATTATCGAGGAATTGGGAAGCAGAATTTGTTTTTTTTTCTATGGTTATAGAGGGAAAGCTAATCTCAAGAAACTGCAGTCTTGTTGGCATAACTCGGGACCAGTCGCAAACTAGATCCACAAAACCATGGTTTGATCTTACTGTCTTGGCATTCTTGGGCCTGTTTAGTATGTTGATGTGACCAATTTCCTTTCTTTACACCATCAAGACATTCCTAGAGGGAGAGAGTGGAAAATAAAATGACTCCAGCAAATGTAGGGCACTGTTCTGGGCATCCTACATCATATTGAATTGAAATGACATCATTGAATAAAATGTATTCTTGTACACATATTCCTTTCTCTGAGCCACTTTCAGATTGAAGTGGATAGTACACAGGTCAATTTGCGGTACATAAATGTGCTCGACAAGAAAATGATTTATAAAAGGTTGCTTTTCCAATTTTCATGACGATGAAAAAATTGCTGATTTGCCAGTAAGGTAATATACTGTATATAAATAAGAGATGTATCCGCATAACCAAATGTTCTGTGCAATACACATATTAAGTATCATTCTTTGAGCATTGTTGTGCAGTAGGTTCTGTAAACTTGTATAGTTAATATTTACTGCTATAGACAAAGAATATATTTATATTTTTGATAAAATAATTAACTTTGTGATGGACCAATGTCCAATTGAGAGTTAGTCCAAGGTAAGCTCAGTGTCGGGTTCTACAGGGCATCCAAGTGTCCAAGCAATCCAATGAAACAAATATTTAGGTTGCTGGTTTAAGGCGGTGTGTTATTCTGCTGATTTTGTGCCACAGAGCAATATACAGTCACAGTAACCTAATGGTAACAGGATGACTTTGCTGATCAGTCAATGTACTTATTTAGCAATTTCTATTCCAAGTGGTCTCCTTTTTCAACTCCCTGCTATCTGCATTTAGACCAATCTTTGTAGGGATAGCTAAATGGGGACTAGCGCGGGAGTCACACCTTTCACTGAAAAAACTTTGTCTCTTCAGGTCTGTTGGGTGTGTACTTCAATTCCAATTCATCCTACTCCGCCTCATCTTAAAGATCAAACAGGATTAGAATACACTTAGCCATCATCACATTAACACACGTTTCTATAGCAATCCTGAATAAGTACTACATTACAAGGGGAGTCAAGGGCATTGTTCCCAGTGTACACGCAGCAGCCAAACTCCTTGGTTCAGCCTGTCGTTCCTGCTGCAGCAGCCTTAAAGTCATTTCAGACAGAACTGACACACTAACATTACCCCACCCCCAAGCACTCAGTCAAATGAGGCCTTCAAGACTGTTGCATCCCTGCCTGGCCACCATACAGTAATACCCCTCGTCTCATTTCCAGAAGCAAAAACACACTATGGCAAGGAGGTGTTGTTTTTATCATTATATGCAGCCCCACATAAAAGCAACATTGCCAGCCTAAACACTGACTTACAAACACATACATGCACAGAAACACTGCGCTGTCGGTGTGGTGCAATGGCCATCGCAAGGCAATTCCAATAATCCCCAGCATGTATGTTTAATGGTGAGGGCCCAACAGGAAATGATCGGCAAATGAAACGAAGCGGCGGGTTATTATGCACCACACTGGTGTCAGACCAAGCCGCACCGCCATTAATTTTATTGTAACTCATTTCTGCGGCCAGAGTGGAGCAGGATTTAACGTTTCCATTCCCTATTCCTGTTCTGCATGACAAATTGTTTTAATAAACATATACCAGGTCATAATAAAGTAATAATAATCCTTCCAGTCACCTTATATCACTGCAGTTAAATTTTCCCATAAGCCAACAGTGGTTACAATGACAATTACATGGGAGCCAATCCTTAGCAAGGCAAACACAATAGGCAGATTTAATATAGTTTGTAAATATGATTAGTGTGCTGTCGTGTTATTGGAGTCTAGTATTTACATTTCTCTCCAGGCTTTTTTTTCACAACCCAGGATCAGCATTAAATAAAGCTTTGCTTCTTTTTCCTTCCTGCTCTTTTTCTTATTTCAGAATGCCTCCCCTCGCTCCCCTTCACAACTTAATGAAAAACACTGTTGACCGTTAATATTCCACGGATCAATCACCATTTTTAATTTTGAGGATAAATGTGCTATTGTGAAATCCTCAAAGGTCTCTCCCACCTTCTGTGTGTGTGTGTGTGTGTGTGTGTGTGTGTCTGTGCATGCATGTGTGTGTGTGTGCGTGTGTGTGTGTGTGCATGTGTGTGTGTGTCTGTGCATGCATGTGTGTGTGTGAGAGAGTGTGCATGCTTGTATGTGTGTGTGTGTGTGTGTGTGTGTGTGTGTGTTTGTGTGCATGTGCATGTGCATGCTTGTGTATTTGTGTGTGCATGCGTGTGTGTGTGTGTGCATTAGGCCTGGCCCGAATACAAACTTCAGATAATCATATATTCGAATATTTGAATATACTCAACAAAAAAGAAAATTTAATTCATAGTGGGTATCTTTAGCTGCTTGAATCAGAGCCGGCGGAGACCACTGCTGCAGAATCAGGTTTTTATCAACTGATCGTTTTTCCTTCTCCTTTCTACAGTGTTATAATGCAAAAAGCTAAGCTACAATATCACGTAGGATTGCTGTATGGACATCAGTGGCTTTCGGATCCACTCATCGGTCTGAGTCCGACTCGGTTACGGCAGAGCTGCAATGTAGCCAAACGTTTCCGAAGTCTCACGGCTTCCATAGTATAAGAGTAGGCTACTTCCAATTATTACAATAGGTTGTTTGAACATTGTGCAAAGTTTGAATGAAATTGCACAGTGCTACTGTGACTGACTGGCTATTCACCCGAAGAAAAATCACACAGACGCTTGTGTGATTTTTGTTCGGGTGAATAGCACTAATAGCACTAGTATTGTGGGTGATGGATTGCCATAAAAGGAAAATATACTTGTTCTATTCATTTTTATTAAATTAACAACCCATTATTATTAGTAGTTAGAGCTTTTCGGTATCTCTTGGCATTGTTTAAACATTGAAATAGTGGCAGAATACATTTATTATTAAAACACTGCTAAAACCATTAAGCCCCCCACTTTCCACAACCTCTTGGTCGCAACTGACGAGTGGGAGCGTCACTATGTAAAACAAATCCTGGGGAGAACCCTAAAACATTTCATAAATATAATTATTATTACATTATTATATTGTTAGTTTAAAGTCTGTCTCTGTCAGTCTTGCCATATCTCACACTGGACAGCAAAACCAACGAAGAATAATTTGAAGGATATTCAAATTTGAATATTTGGGGCAAGCCCTTGTAGTGCAGCCAGTTTAGGTCTAAAGCAGCCAATGGAGAACATGAAATAGCTTGAAGAAATTGGCTAAACAAATGGCCTGTGGCATAAAGGCTCTGGCATTAAGAGAAATGAAAATGAAAAATGAGCTCCGATGGTGATGAGTGGCAGGAATGCATAGGCAGTGCTTGGATATTCGGACGAAATGTAACCTAACCTTCTACCTGCCTATGCAAATATGCATAGGCATAAAACAAACAAACAAAACGTTTTTTTCTTTTTTGTTTTGTTTCATTTATTTATTTTTTTCTTTAAAAAAAACAAACCATTCAAATCCTTAATTGAGATCGGAATACCTACCTACCTAATGAACAAATATCCAAATATTTGAATATTCAGGCCCAGCACTAGTGTGCACGCATGTGTGTCTGTGCGTACGCCTGTGTGTGCTTGCATGTGTGAGCACGCAGCAATTGTGTACATGTGATTCAGATGACGTCTCTGTGTGTGCGTCTGTAAATTACAGTACATTCTGTTTTGGTCTAGCAGTTGTTTTTATTCTTTCACTTGCTGAAGGAAAGAAGAGAATGTGTTCGTGTAATGGCTCATGGTTATTTGCAGCGGTAATTTCATGCTACATTTCAATTACAGACTAGATTTGTTTTTAGCCAGGCAAGTCAGAACTTCCACTGAAAAATGACACAAGAAAACATTTTACTGTCAGCGTAGCACTTCCATTTGGCTCAAACAAGCACTGCTCTGAACCCTGCTCACAAAAACACAGTGGGAAGATTTATTTTAGAATGGAGTCTGCGGCTACTGTTGCTCTACTGCTGTTTGTTACAGTTAAAATTGTTATCTTTGTTTAATGGGCTTATTGTGAGCGTTCGAATTAATAGGAAAAAACATAATTGAACACCATTTGCCTGTACTTCACCACCCAAACCTTTGGCATTTAGAGAAATGTTTTCATTCATTTTTTATCGAAACAAAACCTATTAGTAAGCCTGTACGATTGAGCCTGCGCAACCTCGGGACAGCGTTGGTCTGGCTGGTTCCAGTTCTGTTAACCAAGATCGCAAGGGGTTCACATTCAATTATGTATGAGGGGTACATTGCAACTGCTACCTGACAGTATCTCTTGTAATTGAAACTAACATTTTGCAAGGGGTTAATGAGCTGTTCACTGAACTTTGTAAAATATGTTTTGCTTTGTTTTCTCAACAGCACAGTGACAAACGACAGGTAAAGGGTGTGATCTGGGTAATGATGTCAGACACTGAAATCATGAATGGCGAGCATGTAACACACGACCCAAGGAGTGTCCTAGAGTTGAGCACCCTACCCATTACACTCCTGCCCCCTCATGCAGACTTCTATCTCTGTGATAATATGGGTAGTCTTGACTGTTTTTGTACAGCAATGGATGTTGCTCTCCAACATAAATGCTGTCTGAGGAGAAGTGATGGGGAGGCTGATCCTTGGGAGATATGACTGCTCTGATGTCTGGGTGGGTGGGGGGGGGGGGGGGGGGGGGGCAGGGACCCGGCCTCTGTGTTACAGTAGAGGCCTGTCTGTCACATTTGTACCAGCAGCACTAATTGTTGTCAAGCATCACCCCATTCTGCCGGACAACCTCAGTGAACCCCCTCCCATAAAATAGCAGGGTGTGCTGCTCACTGCTTTTAGGCTATCATTCATTTGGGTTTCGGTCTTTCTTGCCTGTCTTCTTGCTAGTGTTCCAGTGGCCTGAAATCTTCCCCACACATACCGCCAAGCCCAACCCCAAAGCAGACGCGACATGAAATGGCTTTCATCCATTGCCTATCTGCCATTGCCAATGTTGAATGAAATATTTATTTAAGGAATCTCAAAACACATATTCATCGTCAACGCTGCCTTTCTGAGGATGTCGACTTCTGAAGCACCTCCATGCCGCCAGAGCCTGCCCCTCCAGTGAGTCAATTAGGGCGGCTTAGAGGAACGCCAGCCCCCTTGCTCCAAGTGTCTGCTCACTCCGATTCCTGCTTTACCTCGTATACCCTCTTTTCATCTGATTGTATGTCGAAGACATTCAAAATGTGGTGGCCAGCTCCCTTTTAACCTGCACATGAAACTGTAGTCAAGAGATTGACACATGGAGATGTTTGATAGTGTATATGCCTGCTCCCTCCCTCCATGGCTTCAATGTGGGGGTGGGCTGTAGCTTCGTCACCTCCAGTATATTCGGGTGACTTGTAATAGATCGACATATTAACCCTCTCTATTAGCCCTGGTTGCCTCACCCCCTCATAAACTATATCTGGGCCGATTGTCCCAAATAGTCTGGTCCAATTTTCCCTGAATAGGGTATATTGGAGTTGAGCAGAGAAGGATTATTCTTCCAGTAACTTTGGCTCTCGTCAACATGGTCTTTTAAAGGATGCATGACCTTTAGAAATGATTTCATATTTCCATAATTGTGTTTCATCCTCATTGCCCAGTGCTGGATTCATTCCCATTTTATTGGCTTGTTTTCCCTTCCATTTTTAATATAAAAACTGTCGTTTGTGGAAGTATGATAATTACAGTCCCAAGTTATTTATCATGACATTGTCCTCTGCTACATCTCTCTTTGAGTGTGCTGTGTTTCCAACCACATGCAGTCTTCACAATGCACGCTGAAGGGGACATCAACAAGAGATGACATGCTATTCTTAACTAAGATATTGGATTTCTGAGGGACTTACAAAAACAAAAAAGGGTTGTTATTTCTTATTTCCCCTGGCTAATTTGTAGTTTACATTTTATTTGGGAGCCCTGCTTGGTTTATTGGCTGGTGGTGGGTATAGCCAACAATTTGATCTTTGTTTGTACCCTGGCTCTTTTACTAGGAATTGGCATCATGTAGGCCTCAATGTGGCTATTAAATGCAGGAAAGAAAAGCTCCTTTGCTATCGCAGCTATTTAGAGGTTGTTCTCGGCAACGGGGACAGTAGAATGGATTATCTATTGGGTTTTACTTGAGTAATGAATAGTTTAAGCAGCATGGCGTGTATTGCTGTTTTAATTGCATTATACTCCATACCACGTGTGCACAAAGGGATTCTTCGATCCAAAAGATTGTTTACCCCATGAAATGACATGTCAACGTAAGCAATACAGTACTCATGTTAAATCGTTAAACAAAGGATATGTAAACACCTACATCAACATCCTGTTGACAGCGAGCCAGAGAACACAAAGAAGCTTTTTATTATTGTATTACCTGGTTGCCGTTACTTGCCATATCCCGCTCATGGAGTTACTATGATCTTTTATTTTTTTTATTAGCTACAGAATCAACTTTCAAACACGTCTCTTAATCTCTGGGATATTCAATGCAACATCTTGACATTCAATAGAATGAAGCAAAGGACAGCAGCGGCTTACACATGTCTCTGTAAAGCAGTGGGAGCGGGTGTCAGGAGAGTGACCCAGAGATGCTAAGGTAACGATACAAGGGGGTTGCAGGGGTACTTGAATCGGTATAAAGCTAATTTCAGTTCTCCACCGTAATAGACGTCACCCCCAGCCAGTCCTCTTTAATACCGAGTTCCAGTGCGTCTCTCGCTCTGACACTCTGAAGTACGAGACTCTTCATTACCCTGCAGACGGACCCACAGCACACAGCCCGCGGTGGTGCAGGGGACGAGGGCCCAGAGTCAGACACGCCGTGCCCCCGCCGCGCTCTCCAACATGGGCTGGAATGTTTTCCTGTTAGTTTAAGGCTCATCTCAACTAATTAATATTTTTTGCTTATAGCTGCTGTGGCTCCCATGGGACGGCCCTTAATTAATCATTTATAAATCTACACAGCCTCCTAGTTTATTAGTCTCTGCCTTTGGCGCTGGATGACTGCATTGGGAAACCACAAATGATTAGTTACAGGAATGAAAGCTTTTTCACCCCCCCCCCCCCCCCCCCCTCCACCCTCCCCCCACCACCACCTTCTCCCCCCCTCCCTTGTTTCCAACTGATTAGGGCCTCACACCGAGGTATTTCCACAGCCCTGCTCTCCACTTCAATTCATTCACATCACCAGACACGTGATTCAATTTCCCTGTCTTCCCTGCATTTTCTGCCCTATTGTCTGAATCAGTGGTTTTCGCTTATTGATGCACAGCGATCGTTTAGGAGTCACTCGCAAACCAAGGGTCAAAACAAAGCCATGTGATACGGATCTGCAGGAGGATATTATAGTTGCTGTCATGAGATGTTCGACCATGTGCGACGTCCGTGGCGACCGGGTTTCTCCTAGAGGCTGGGTGATTTCTGGCCGTCCCCTTTTTGGTAACACACCGGGGTACGGCCCAGGCGGGTTGAAATCCATCCGCAATTAATTCAGAGGGCTTCAAGCCATGACACAGTGCTAAAGCTGTCTGGCTTTTATTGGAAAAGAGGCAATATTTCCATCAGTTTAACAGAAAAAAAAATGTAATTAATTAAATCAAGTGAAAGCAGCGTGGGAGGTTTGCATACAGCGTCTTTGCGCTGGGAGGGAGAGGAAGCCTCGTGCGACGGGGGTCCCTTCTTACAATTACACCACACCGGCCTCACACTGCATTCCCTCTTATCATCTGAGCACGGTTTCTTTGTGTGTGTGTTTTTACCCTTGTTATAATCAAAGTGGTTGCACTCAACTTTTTCATAAAGGTGTACAACGCCAGCAGTAACTCTTTTCCCAGAGCTATCGGCTAATGAAGTTGAGAGAGTCACACTGTGCGGCGTCGGACAGGCAGCTACACATCTTGTCCTGTTTCTCAATTTGACCTACTGTGCGGCGGGGTGTTGAGCACCAGGTGATACAACACAAAAAGGCTTGTTATGGTATTAATAGCATGGGATAACAGCCGTGCCCTATCGTCTGTGAAGGAACACGTGTTATATACTTACATTGATCTGCTCCGAGAAGGACCCACTCTTTCCGGCCTGTGACCACACTTTAGGTGTGTTTTAATAATCGTCTCGAAAGAGTAGACCGGCTAGTCTATGAAGTTAAGCTGGCATGTCAGCACACATCACAAGATTAAAGTAAATTAGCTATTTACATACATACATTAAATACATAACATTAAATTTAAGATTTAAGATAACACAAAAAAATAATAATGTGTGGTTCGTTCATAAATCCAAGTTATTTTTTAAAGCAGAAACTCCTTTATTGTCCTGTATTGTTATTATGTTGTTGGACTTGATACGTTCTGTTTGTTGGACCATGCTATACCTGGAAAAACAGCAACCACAGAAACCCGGGCTGTGGTTGTGTGTGTGTAATAGCTACGTTGGTCCACAGTGCAGGCCTAGGCCTATTCTTTGCTATTGGCCTGCGTCCACGTCACTTGTTTCTCTTTATGTCTTAAGTTTATGTCTGCGAAAACAAAACAAAATGGCTGACATTCCTTTTATTCTCAGTGGAAAATGCAATATTTTAAGATAGTTTTGGCCTTAAAATACGTTTGATAACATATCTAGCATGAAATGTGCATTTTATTTTCATAATCTTCATTCAGTAAATGTGGCCTATATGATGTTGAGTTAGTTAATGCAATGTTTTCTATTGTTGCTATGGTTGTTGCTATGGACGCTGCTATCGCTGAAACCACGTAGCTTGCATGTTGTTAATTGTCTTCGCGTTGTGTAGTTATCTGAGCTGTTATGTTATGTTTTATGTTATGTAACTGATGATGGTCTTTCAATAAAAACTGAGATTTTAGAGTGCCCCAGGGATGGTGTATTACTTCTTCTTTGGATTTCCGACAGACTAGGTGCATTGGTACCGCCACCCTCCAGTAAGCCAACTTGTTTTTGTTGGGCAACCCGTAAGTTATGTTCGCCATTGTCTCTAGCTTACTCCCAAGTCATTATAGGCCCCTGTCAATAGTGTGGGTTTATTTATCTTCTGATGCCATCCCAATGACCATTTGCATCACTTTCTGTAGGGCTACAGCCACCCAATTGATAATCTTGTATGTCATTGAGGGCCTCTTTCATATAAAACAGACTGCAGGTCTCTAACTCACTCCCAAGTGTGCTTGACCCCAAGAGGTCACCTATGTATGCTTTACTTCCTGGTTGTCTAGATACCCAAATTGATAATTCTAGTTGTCCTTAATGTTCGATATTTAAAAGGCCAGACATCTCTAATTTACTCCCATCATTCTGCCCCCATGAATGGTGTGGTTTTTAAAAAAATCTTTTGATGACTTCTCGTGAGGGTTTGCATCACTTCCTGTCGGGCTAGAGCCACCAATTGGATAATCTTGTATGTCCTTGAGGCTCGCTTTCATTCAAAACAGACCCCAGGTCTCTAGCTCACTCCCAAGTGTCCTAGACCCCTAGGTCACCAGCTAATTGCATCACTTCCTGTGGGGCTATGACCCCCATGTTGATCATTTTTGTAGTCTTTTAAAAACTTTTTCGTTAATTTATTAATTGCATTTACACTTATTCATTTGTCATGATTATCTGTTACAAAATGTATGTATAAAATTAACCTTTGGAATGGACTTTTTGGCGAAGCAATGGCAAACATAACTCCGGGTTGCCCCCCAAAAACACGTCGGCTTTGTCCGAAGTCTCTCACTACTAATTATATAGTCCACTATATAGTGAGTTTGTCATTTTCTTGTGCTGTCTGAATGTATAGTGGGAATTATTATACCCTTATATCGTATCCCACAATGTATCCTGAAAAGTAGTGGTCACTAACCAAGCACTATACACCACATTCACTGAATGAAGATTGTGAAAATAAAATGCACATTTGAAATGTTATCAAAACACATTTTAATGCTGAAACTATCTTAAAATATTGCATTTTAAGAACAAAAGGAATGTCAGCATTTTGTTTTATTTTCACTGACAGAAACTTGACAGTCATGTGACATGGATGCAGGCCAATAGAAAAGAATAGGCCAAAGAATCGTAGGCATCTCACAATTTTAGAGCAGATATTGTGAAACAAATTAATTACTAACTAACTGCATTTTGCGCTGTGGACCAATGTAGCTATTACACATTATGATGTGAGACTGGGTTGACCACAGACAGGAGAGTTGAACTTAAGAGTTTGATGCTTGAGTTATTGTATAATGGGCAACTGCAGCTGCCATTGTTCATGGTGATTTGGGTAAATGTTGTGTTTATTGTATTTTTGAGATGACCAAAATAGTAACTTGATAATCTCTGGTGGATCACCCAAAAAAAGACTCCAATGTTTTTCTCTTGGCAATACACAAGTGTTTACCAGAATAAATACATAATCCTCTTCTTTGTCTCCTCTTTGTTTACTTGTTATTCCAACAAAGTATGTTTTCAATAATTATGTTAGGGCTGTTTCTGTTTGGGGTTTGCATTCGTATTCCCACCTCACATCCATGCATCCACCCAATCACATACACTCACTACTTGACATAATGAAGGGTCCACAGGTGACCAGAGGCCAGGGTCTTTTATTTCAATGTTTAAAAAATATTGAGCACATAACTAGAATCATTTATAGCAATATTCCCCTGCAATATGTGTGTCTGAAAGAAAACTAAATTAAAAGAGATTATATGCTGGAAATTAATTTTATGAATAGACTTGTTTGTCACCTTTGATTTGCAATAATTAAACTTTTATCACACCGTTGAATGATTTGCATGTGAAACAGCTGCACTACAAAACTAATACATTAGCATAATGTATTTTTGAGCAAGGTATATACATGAGTGTGAGAACTAAAATTGCATCTTTGACAACTGGCAGACCATGTGGAAAAATAAAAAGATTGAAACTGTGTATTTTAAGTGAGACAATCAACTTACAGATGACACTATTGTTGGTGGCTGTGTATCCGCATGGAAGTTCTATTATGTTTATGTAATTATAGTATTTACAGGCCATCACCACAGTTGAAGCGTGAATTATTTTTGTATTTCAGACTAAAACACTATTTGCCTATGATTCACTGACTACACTGACTATGCAAACCCAATAGGTAATACTATGAACCTCTTATACACTCATTGTATGGTTGTACGTCCTGGCAATTAATAGTATTTAGCATCTTACCCTAGCTATGTTGTATACCAGAAAGGATAGCTAAACTTAGCAATTAAGGTGCACTTAGAAACTTATTCTATTGAAATCCTTGCTGTACCGACAGGGATATATTATTGTTTTACTTTCTACTGTACTTATTGTAAGTCACTTTGGACAAAAGTGTCTGCTATATGCTGTAAATGTAAATGTGCTATAAAAAAACATTAAACTCTACCCTTGAAAGTTAAGAAAAGGGAAAATTGGGTAAACAAAGTTTGATTTGTTCAATGCTTTTCCAAATTCTGCAACAGCAGAATCAACTTTTGAAGTTACACAGAAGAGAATAAAAACAAGTTGCAGACAAACTTTAAAGTGCTGGATTTGTGACTTGACATGTCCAGTCCTCTTGTAGTAATATTCTCTTATAAAATCGTTTGTGTAGCACCTATATAACACCAACATCTTTTGTGTTAAAAAAAAAAGAAAAAGATTTGCTCCATTATAGGCCTGGTGGTAGGACCTCCATTGGTGCATGGCTATACCTGTGATAAACCAGGTTGCAACAGAAACTAAAGCACGATTAAAAAGTTTGAGAAGAAGGTATAAACATCGCCTATGTTTCAAAGTTAGTATGTTCACTCTGAGGAATTTACACGATTAATCCAAGAGAATTAGACTTATTGATTAGTTTGGCGTAAATCGAACATTTCATTTTCTTCCCTATTGTTCTATGCAATAATAATTCTCATAAGGGCAGCACAACACGATGATATAAAGAAAACTACATTCTATATCTACATTTTTACCAGACAAGGGATTCATCTGAAGCTCACTTATTTGGACAGAAAGGCAGGCAGTAGTGATCATACAAGACAAAGATCTTTACAAAGGTAATCAACTGAGGACACAGCCTTCTTTATTATTTGTGTCCGGTACGCTCGTAATAATATCCTGGGCATAAATGTATTTACACATCGTAGCAAAACATGAATCTTTGTGAAAGAAAAAGGAAATAATATTCCACTAAATTGCATTAAAAACACTGTCCCAAAAGAAAATCTAAATTCTACTTCATAATATGATTTGGTGTTGGGTCTTGAAACAGTTATTAAAGTTGTTATTGTATTGCACTGACAGATATCTATTGTACATTCCTATGGAACTCAAATTTGTAAAATTGGATGCTAGATTGTACATTTCCATGCTCTGATGAAAAAATGTCATCATCCGGTTTATTGAATACTATAATCACAAACGACTATATATCTTCAGTCGCCTTTTTTCCACAGCTCTATAATTCAAACTTTACCATATAATATATCAGGATGAGGGATGAATCAATATTTGAGATACTAAATTATGCATTTATAAGAGCTGTAAGCCATTTTGCACTGAGAGAGCCACTACATGGAAAGCAGGACCCTTTCATAAGACCTTCAGTGGCGTTGCAGAGCCATTGTGGGCCATTACAGTGGAAACAGACCATTTTCAAAATGGGTTTCTATTAGTGACCTCGGTTGCAAGAATCACAGATAATCTACATCTAAACTAATGTACTTTCTCCTCGCAAGGACAAATAAATCTGCTTAGGCACCGACACCTCCAAAATAGAGGCCTCCCTTATTATACCACTCACACACACACACGCGCACACACACACACACAAACACAATGAAAACACGCACAAACACAGAATGATGTCAGTGAATGGGAGGGAGGGCAGCAAATCACCGTCTCTGACACCAGAGAAGAAAGCCAGCCGAGCATAACCTTGTAAAAGACAATCGCTGTGGCCACAAATTAAATAAAAGGGCTAATAAAATTAGTTGCCATATTGTCAATTTAATCAGAAACAGGCACGGCCATACCGTTACGCTGTTTACCTTACCTGACGGCATTATAAGTGTAGTTTGGCACCTATGTCCAGGTTGAACTGGAAAATGACTTGCTAATCTGTTTAGGTATTTGGAGTTTGGTGTGGTGCCAGTAAAGGGGGTTTCCTGGCCTGCTGAGAGTCTCTGCTACCAGTCCATTCCCAGCTCCTTGGTATAATTACTCTGACAGAGCTGTGGCCACGGGGCCCGTGAACAGGGCTGCTTTTTAAACTGTAAATTATGAAGGATTAGCATTTATGAATTTTAAATCAGGACTGTGGTGGAAGACTCTAAAGCAGCTTAGTGATTGCAAACGCCAGCGTCTGAACAGGCGGCTCTACACCCCTCACTCTCCAAGCTGTTTGCTGTGTGTGTGTGTGTGTGTGTGCCTGCATGCGCGTGTGTGTGTGTGTGTTTGTGTGTGTGTGTGTGTGTGTTTGTGTGTGTGAATGTGTGTGTGTGTGGTTGTTTATTCAAATGTGCCTCTGCATGAACACAGCATGCTCACTGACTGGCCTTCAAGCATTAGCTTCAAGTGAATAAGGAACTGACATCTTAACATTAACCGCACCATAGCTTAAAAATGTGTGTGTGTGTCCATGTATAAAAGTGCATTTGTTTGCATATGTGTGTGTCTTTTCTTTGGACATTTTTTCATGCACGTGTGTGTGTGTGTGTGTGTGTGTGTGCACGCGCATTTGTGTGTGTGTGTGTGTGTGTGTGTGTGTGTTTCAAGGAGAGAATCAATATGTTAGCCAACTCATGTTTACCTCCACCCTGGCTGTGTTGCTAAGGATGTGGTTCCGCTCCATTCCGGAGTGTCACAACCTGCAGAATATCCAATGGCTGATTATGTTAATGTAGGACCTGATCCATGCTAAGTTATGCATAATGGAATGATTTGACACAAAGTCATCAATTAGACGGATATCACCACTAAAATGTGTGACACAGCATAATACTCGTATTTCCCTGACTCCGGCGTTGAAGACACAGAGTAAAGTTTGAGGTCAAGAGAAAAAAAAAATACACCAGTGCATCACTAACGCCGCACTTTTATGTGTGTGTGTGTGTGTGTTTGTGTGTGCGCACGTGCATGTGTGTATGTGTGCTTGCATACTGTGTATACTCCATGTGTCCTGGCGTATATTTGTATGTGTTGCGTGTTTGTATATCCTCCTGTGTGTGTGTGTGTGTGTGTGTGTGTGTTGGAGGTGACCTTGCTTTGTCTTAGATTACTCATCACGCTCTTCAGTGGAGGTGTGAGTCCGTAGCTGCTGGGGGCAGCAACACGGCCCTGAGACCCTCTCATCCCACACCTCCAGAGCTGTCTGAACCTTGATCTGCTGAGGCATGACCTCCAGTCTGCAGTGTTAACTGGGAGAGCCAGGTGGCCGTGGCGGGTGTGTGAGGTGTGTCTGTGTTTTGTGGTCGGGTTAAGGGAGGGGGGTGCAGCAGTAAATAGTCCTATGGGGTGGTGAATCTCTGGGTGCGCTGGTATGGCATCCTTGGACACGGTTACGCTTTCCCAACATTGTTGTGTGTCTTCTGCTGTATTTGTGATACCGGTCATACTGCACATACAACAATGTATTATGCTACGCAAATGCCATTTGCGTAGCATAATATATTTCCTTCCCACATCATTCAGGGTACATTTCAAATAATGTTATTTTCTCCAAAAGCTCACCTGATTGGGTCAATATTAAATTACATTTTGTTAACATTCTATATAACAAACAAGGGCAGACAGAGGGAACCACCACCCAGACCACCCCCACCCACAAAACAAATCCTATCTCTTGTGTTGGTTTAGCAGTCCTTGGGCCGGCGAAGGACCCTTTCCTACACTCTGAAGCATAAATGGACAAATCTTATTGATTTTCTTTCAAGCCAGATTCCATTGATTTTTGGTGAATATGGCAGACATACCCAGCTGGTGATGTGTCTACTGGGACAAAGTGGGGAGCAGAGCGGGAGCGGTTCCTAGGCATGCCACAGCAGGGGGGCCGGTCCTCATTACAGCAAGCCCTCCCCCACCGGCACCACTCCCTATCTGCTACTTACCCCCAAATTAAACTGAGAGCTTTTTAATTATTTATCAATACCATCCACTCATGGCGGATCAATCAGTGTGAATGGTTTTGTGCGTAATGAGGGAGCGTGCTCCAATGAACTTGAGAGAACTTGTGAGAATTGATCGTGATCTTTACCATTAGGCCTTAGAGCGGAGATGAGTGCTAGTGACAGTGGTGCTGGTAATGTTGGACATGGAGCGGGAGGATGTAGGGGGGAGGCCCCAGGAGGTGTACCTTGCTAAGTGAAGTGTGCTTAAAGGCAAACAGGCCTTTGTGTCGCCAGGACTTGTGGCCCTCTGGCGTTAATGGAGACAGTCAGCAGGGCGCGGCGTCTGATTATCCCAACACAACAGCAGCATGCAACCACAAAAAAAATGTGACAAAAAAACAGTAACGCTCTCCGAGCATAACGTCAAGCCTCGGGAATGGAGGTGATTTTCTAACGGGAATATTTATTATGATGAGAGAACACAATGCTATGAATCCTCACAACACCACAGTCAGTCATAGTTCATCCACTGTTGCGCAGTAAAGCGTAATGAGATACAAGGTTAAGGTACATTCAAAATAAATGATCTCACAGATGAATTCCTCTACGTGAATTTGATGAAATGTAAGAAATATTGCTTAAGACGGCGGGTAAACAATCTGATATTGTATTGAAAAGATTGCTTACGATGGGACAAGGCAACATAAAACAGGACAATATAATGAGATTTTTATTTCATCATATTTTTACACGAAGGAGGTGGAATTGGATTATAGGGAAATGTATTTTCTATGGGATATTGAGCTCAAAATAAATTCACACCTATTCAAATTGAAATTAGACCTAGGTGAAGCAGATAATCCTTTTTAAGACAGTATGAACCGACAGTCCAAGCCCACACATCAGCTATAAATAATCCATCTCTTGCATTGTTAGAGAGCGTACCCTGCTAAGAGGGTTCTGTCTTCCTTTTTAAACAAACATTTTTTTTTCGCACAAACGCATACATCCATATTCATCGAGAGAATTTGAGCCCGTCTCCCACGATCGTCACCGTCACAAAGAGTCTTAGCGGGAAGCGCCTTCCCCAACGGCTCCGTGTGTAGCCGGATCAGGGAACGTGATTCTTGTTTTGAAACCCGCAGCCTCTTCAGAGCGACGCCGGGCCGTATCAGAGAGGGACGAGTCTGGCGCTCTCTCGGTTCACAGAGAGAAAAGCGCGGTGGCTCCGGATCCTCGTGGCGTTCTCCTCCTCCTTTCCTTTCTTTATTTATTTTTCTAAATGGCTTATTTGGGAGGCAGTGTTGCGGCGTAAGCCTGAGAGAAGGACACGGTTTAGTGTGAAGATGAGGGGCTGTGGGGATGTGTCACTGGTGGTGTCGGTGTGAGAGGTTCTAATGTGAGAAAGGGATGGGGCAGTGAGAAGGAAAGAAAAGGGGTGAGGGGGGGGGGGGTGAGAGAGTGAGGAGCATGGTGGGGGGAGAGCGGGGTTGACGTACAACCTTGGCATGAACCTAAACTAGACAGCAGCTTTAGGCTCCTTCTCATGACGATGATGCATTGAATGTTCTTTTTTCTTCTTCGCTGTTTTTGGTCAGGAGTGAGTGGGATGACGCGTCGTCCACCCGGCTCGTGCCTCGCGACAAGCCATGTAAACTCAGAGGGGTATTGTTCTGAGAGTTACAGAAACTCAACTTTGTCTCTTATTTATACTATGTGCTCAACTTGTCCGTTATAGGTCAGCCTCTCCTTTTCTCTCTGTGAGTATGTTTCTTTCTCTCTCTCTCTCTCTCTCTCTCTCTCTCTCTCTCTCTCTCTCTCTCTCTCTCTCCCCCCAGCTTCATGTAATGTTAGGTGGTTGCCAGTCATTGTTAGATCCAAGCTGCGTTCCAAAGAGCCCACACCAAACGAACTTGGACGAAACCAGAGGTGGAAAAACACAACGGATAGACGGATGGACGGATGGGTAGATAATGAGAGAGAGAGACAGAGTGAGATAGAGAGGCATGACCACACATCAGATAGGTAGATGCAGGACTAATCCTCCTGGGCCTTCTCCTGACACCTTGTTCCATCGCCCTGTGTGAACTGGCCAACACACACACATATGCACAAACTCGCGTGTGTGTATATATATATATATATATATATATATATATATATATATATATATATATATATATATAATATGGGTTGTAATAAGTGACCTTTCCGTGGAGCAGAACACATGCATTTTTATGCCAGAGCATAAACAGCTGAGCTACATAACAATTAAGGTAACCTTTCTATTTGAATAAGAGGCAATTGCTCTGAGAACTGAAATAACATGAATGATGAATTATTTTTTGCAAACAAGCCTGAGAGAAACAAGCCTGAGAGAAACACACCGAAGCGTGGGGGAGGGAGAGAGAAAGAGAGAGAGAGAGAGAGAGAGAGAGGGAGGGAGAAGTAGAGAGTTGTCTCAATTGTAAATCCCAGTTATAATGCCTCGTTAAAAAGATTTGGGAAGGCGAACCAGAGGCAGACACACTCTGTGTTTCTTTAAGGTAGACGGGGTCTCCGTGGGATTCATTAATGTGTGTCCCGGTGGTAGTCCTCCTCTTACAGCACAATCGCCTGGGTTAGCACCAATCCAGAAATTACACCTAATTGGACAATTACTCAAACTCAGAAACCTCCTGCAATAAGGCAGCAAGGCCCCTAATAAACACCTTGTCTTCTCAATAAAAACAAGGAAGTCATTTGCGTCACCCAAGAGGCCCGATTCTTTTTTTCTATCCATGCTAAATTTATTTTCAAAATAATTGCATGTGCTGTTGTTGTGAATAATACAAAGATAGCTGAGAGAGGGCGAGAGAGGGAAAGGGTTGGGGTGGGGTGGGGGGGGGGGGGGGGGGGGGGGGGGAGAGAGAGAGAGAGAGAGAGAGAGGGAGAGAGAGAGAGAGAGTAATGCATAACCTAACTTGGGCCCTACGCTGCAGTCTGCTCTCTGGGGAGAGAGCTCATTTGTTCCACAGATAAGGGCATTGCACACTGCACTACCGTAATGTTATTGCTGTCATGCCATAATGAAATAATTACTGTTTTGTCTCCCTTTCAACCACACAGACCCTCCTCCCCTCTACCGTTCACTCTTCCTAACCCCCCTCAATACAGTTGGAAAGGAAAATATTTCCACCAAACATATGATGTATTAATTCCACAGTGCCATGGGAAATCTTGATTTTCTTCAGGCCTGTTTTTTAGCCCTCTAGGTGCCCACATGCTGGTTGTGCTGTGGTTCATTTCCACACTGCGAGGGCACTATATAAATAAACTTGGCCTGGCTTGGCTTGAATAGGAAAGTGTTTGAAATTTGTTTTGTCACCACACTGTTGATATTCTCTACCTCTGTGTATTTCATAAATGCTTTCGGGCTCCATTTTTTTTTTTTATACAGAAATCAGAACATGCGCTTTTATCGTATTGTATTCAATAAAATCTAATGAGGTGGCTCATGCCGTTGGGTTCAGTGTGACGACACGCACAATTCTCTAGATCTTGTTGCAGCCATCAGATTTCTTAGGCACACTGCACTTGAGAATGGCCAGATGTTTCCCTGACATTCGCCACTGATTTAATAATATTAGCTGTCAGGCAGAAAGAAATGCACTGAATAATATATGTATTTTTGGAGCTACATAGGTATGAGGTGCTAATAATGACACTTAGACAGAGGGGACACAGTAATGTGGCTGCCATGCCAGAAAGAGAAATGATGTAAATATATTTAATCAAATATGTAATAAATGTAATAGATGCAAAATAAAATGAATTCACATTTGAGCTCAGTGGTTGTCAATGTAGTTAATATGGATAATGAGTTTTGGGTACGTTCTAGGAGAAATATAAAGGGGTTGTTTATAGGAAAAAACACGTAATGGACCTGAAGAGAGGAACATGGCCCTTAAACTGTGAATGTAGCCATGGTATGTTCCCCATCCAGTGCCCCCCCCCACCACCCCTACAACACCAACAACCATCTCAAGGCAGACAAACAGACAAATGAATAAATAATCATTGTTGACCTTGCACAACCAGGGCCAGCGGTTTACCACTTCCAGTGGCAACAGTTCACCCAAATGCCACTCTCCTTCCTGGCAGCAGAAAGAGAAAGTGAGGAGGACGAGAACCCAGGAGAGATGGACAGTGACAAATGGTGTGGAAAGAAAAACAACATAGGCAGCCATCTGAAGGCAAGACACGAGTAAAACTCACAAATAATTAACTGGGTAAATATTGGAGAGCGGACTGACTAATTACTTCACACGTTTCACTGCTCTCATTATGGTTGCTGTCACCGTTAACCCTCTTCCTCACAATCACCCGGCCGTTCACACACTAATACTTTTCCTTTTGGAAGAACAAAATCACTAAATTAACCCTTCATGCAGCAACAAACATGCCAAAGCAATTTCCCATGAATAGACATCGTTCAGTAAACAGCTCAGTAGAAGAGAAAAACAAAACGTTTCCTCATATCGTAATTGCCAAAGTGTTGCTTTTTTTTTGAGGGGGTGGGGGGGTGACTAGTAGCCTCCAACACACCTTCCCAGTCTATGTGTCTATGTTTACATTTTCCAACATTGCATTTCCAGGCTCCATCTGTTAGTGATGAGAGTGCAGTGGGGGGGGGAGAGCTCTATCCAGTGTGGTTCCTAGCACCGGACCACAGGTACAGTGGGAGGTCTCCTCACACAAGGACGTTTCTCCAATAATCTGCAAGATGATAGTTAATGACAGCAGCTGTGAGGCAGGCATGCTCCACTTCCAAGCTGATTTAAGTTTAACGAGCCACTCCAGAGTGCTATTGATTCAAATCTATATTTGATAGGATACACTGTGAGCATATATTAAATGGATAAGAACACTTCTCGTACCCTCAGAGTGCATTGTAGAATGGGGGGAGAGGGCATTTAGAGAGGAAGGGTGTCTCATGGTTTGACTTGCACACCAGGAAAATATGAAGTGTACATTATATATATGGTAAGGATACCACCAAGTAGGACATCGGTTTGAGCTTGTCATTTATGCAGAGGGAAAGACACAACACATTCAAAGTGAAATATAATCTTTTTTTCTGCACAGTCTGGCAAAAAGTATATTTGTTAATTGTCTTCACTCAGTATGAAAATGTAATCTCAATACTCACTTTCAATTTGCATGTTCCAGAGTAATTGCTTTCTAGTGGCATTTATGCAACATGTAAAACTGAACTGTTATTTCTTCAGGGTATATGTACAGGCAATACAGTATATTATATGTGCCACAATGGCCCTATGAAAATACATTTAAGCTGAGGTAGATGACCTCAGTGGCCAGCTAGCTCTTGAGACAGCTTGCCTACTCTTTGTCTGATTCTAGTCACTTGGTATTAGTAGAAAATACTTTAATGTAATCAAGGCCCCAGTAATATGTAGCACTTAAAGAAATTGCATTGACAATCCTGTCAAAGCACCACAAAATGACCCCTGTAAATCAGGACCTGAACCAAAGTAAACACATGAACAGTGGACTGCACCATGTCCACACTTAGTATCGTTGTCACAGACTTGCTTTTTATTGTGAAATATTTTTTTTCCGCTTTGTCCTAAAACCATGTGAAATGTAATTTCAAAATACCTGTTAAATGCATTTCCAAGCGAGGATAACAAATGTTTTTAAAATTCACAATGGGTTGAAGTGTTTTTTTCCCCCTCACCAGCCCAACTGACAGTCTCCTAATGCCGCCACATTAAAGTGCTTTTCCAGCGCGTGTGTGATGCAGCTTTAACTAGCTCCTCAGGGCATTGTTAGTTATCATCGGCTACTGCTGGAGTGAGCCGTGGCCCCTGTGAAAGCAATTTTAGCTTTCCTCCCAATCAGGGGTGGGGGGGGGGGGGGTGCAACGTGAGAGATGGCCGACCGAGAACAAACGGCCCGTCTCACCACTTCCTGCCGCCGATGTTATCTGAAAGCCCAGATCCCGTCCTGCAAGAGACTAACGCAACAACACCCCCCCCCCCCCATGCCATGAGACAGCTGGCCCCCAGGCCGTCCCAGCTCATGCAGATATCTGTAAATTAGACTCATAGAGACGGACCCAAAGGCCCTTTGAGGGGTGTAAGGGCATGAGCATGCACACGCCTGCATGTGCTGTGGTATGTAGGGTATGTCCAAAGACTTGGAAATGTCATCATGATATTCCTGCCACTTTGAAGAGGTTTGGTGGTTAAAATGGCTTCTTATGAGCGAGTAGGTATCAAATCATATCCTATTGTAGCGCTCAGATAAAGGAAATTACGTTTTAATTGCAATATATGATCAATAATATTATTATTTGTGGTACAAGAGGAACATTGTACATTCGGCTTTACACAACTAGGGTCAGAATTTCAATAAAAACATTGCAACTTTGAGTGTTTTATTTTCCCATTGCAAATTGACGAGGACACTTCTGTTTTGCTTTTATTCGGCTAGATGTCACAATTTTAATTAAATTGTTTCCAAGATATTATTGTAAACATTACACATTAATCCTGCACATTTTAAACAATTCTTGATCTCTCTTGATAAATGTTAAAGCTGATGAAATAATAGTCAGGTTGTTGTGGAAAAATGTATTCCTAATAATAGTACCACTAATGATAATATCTTCTTTACTTTATTACTCATTAATTAAATAATGATCTCAAAGATTTTCATGTAAATAAATGTCTGTTAAGTCACTATCGTGGAATAAGGTAACACTATGGTGATTGAGCCTATGGCCCACTGATGAAAGCCCTTGCACTTGCAGTGTTATGTATGTTACGAACTGGGTGTCGGTGGCGACAAGCCTGCAATTATTGCTTATAGCCATAGGTGTCGCCAAAGAGAATGAAACGGAAATCTTTGAGATTGCCACTTTAAATAAGCCTTTGTATAAATTCTCCTTGCACCCAGAGATGGCTCCCTTCCTTTCTCCAATTGTTGTAGCATTTGTGTCGCCACTGTAGACAAGAAGTGGGATACTGCGGCCATGTCAATCCTCTTGATTGTGTAGATTATTTTATCGGCCTTACCTTCTTTGACATGTCCACTTCCCCCCACAGTGTATTGTAAAATAACTAGGCCTCTCCAGCCATGGCTGGTTTCAGCCATGGCAATCCATAGCAGTCTCTATGACGGTCACTCACCTTTGTTTTCTTAATATCAGACCTGCGTTTTGGTATCTTTCTGCCTAAGATGTGAATGTTTCACTTTAAGAATCATGTACACCCATTGTTTCTCTGAAGATGCTTGGTAAATGCTGCCAGTGTGCCTTAGCATGATCATGCTCTATTAAGCCAAATGCTTTGCCGCCATGAAGTTCAAAATGTAGTACACCAAAATATTTACCACAATGTGAAAGCATAGAAGGTACTTCGATGTTCGTTAAACAGTTGTCACATATAGGTACATGGAAAGACAAATAGGTACCTGTGTGCAGTAAGTATCTTGATATTGATATAATATGGGCTTCACAGACAATTTGTCCTTTGCACTGTTAAAAACATAAAGTTGAGATGCTAACCGCAGGCATGTTCCACTCCCATGGTTGTTTTATGTTTTTTAATGTTATTTTCTACTTGTTCCCATGGTTGTTGTATGTTTTGAAGCACATTGCTTGGATAGTAGGTGGTCAGCTGAGTCTACCTGCCGTGGCACCTTCTATGTGGTAAACAGACCCAGCGGCGGACGTTACCATATAGCATTCAGGGGGATGACATGCTTGCTGAGACTCTTTTGATGGAGAATCGAAATATTTTCCCAGAATCAATGTCTTGGTAATCAGCCTCTACTATGATATGAATAAACTGGAATCATGGCTAACATAGAGAAAGAGACACACTCATTATGGATCTGTCAACAACCCTAGCAAGTTAAATGGTGCTATTTTCTCCTCTTCTGAGCCATGGCTCTTCTGATATATGGCCGATACGCTTTGTGTGTGTGCCGTGAGTGAGTGAGGGAGTGAGTTTCACATCTTTGTCCAAACAAGTAATTTCTTTGGTTCTCTGAAGTGAACCCACATGTGAAAAAATCTATTCATCTTTGAATATGTGGACAGTCCCTCATGCATTTTACCCAGCAGACGAGAAGCAATCAACCTGCCAATAGTGTCACACACACACACACACACACGCATGCATGCATGCACACGTGCGCACACACACACACACACACACACACACACACACACACACACACACACACACACACACACACACACACACACACACACACACACACAAACACACACACAAATACATAACATTATAGCACTTCAGGACATGCTAATAACTTACAAGACAAAATTGTTTGTGAATGTATTCATGAGTGAAGCTCTAAATACATAGGTCTCTCTCTCTTGCAGGCATAGGTCTCTCTCTCTCTCTTTCTTACAGGCATGTAGATCTCTCTCTCTGTCTTTCTTGCAGCCATGTAGGTCTCTCTCTCTCTCCCCCTCCCTTGCAGGCTTGTAGGCCTCGACCTCTCTCTCTTGCAGGCATGTAGGTCTCTCTCTCTCTCTCTCTCTCTCTTGCAGGCATGTAGGTCTCTCTCTCGCTGGCCTGCTGTCCTCCTTCCTCTGCCCCATCTACTTCCTTCAGCTAGAGTGTTGTGGATTTATTTAATGTCAGATAGGCCAGGTAGAAGAGATACAGAGAGCACTTCCCTGGTATTATTAGTACCGCCTGGCTATAGTACTGCCTATAGCCAGCACATCCATTAGGAGATAGAGATTGCTCATAAATAACCTCTAGTTCAACATTAGGATGAAAGGTGCTCTTTGTTTATTTTTTTCACACATGCTTGCCTGTCCACTTAATTAGCTTAGGATGCCACATAAATCAGTATAACACTAATTGACTCACAGTATAAATTATTATTTTTTATATACATGTAATTGATGTCATATTTTCTTTTTGCCGTGTTCCATTTTTTCAACATAGTTATGACAGTAAACAAATAAAGGACTCATGTCCTGGCCTTACTCAATTACCAAGGTTATCTTAACAGAGAATAACTATATGATTTCCTTGCTTTGAAATATAATCTTTTGGTAGCACATTAGTACACTATTGAGTTTGATCATTAGGATTTGAAACATCGCACGTGTATTGAGGTAAATGACCTGCCATTCTGTTCAGATAAGACTTCAATTAATCCAGGCTGAACTACAATAATGTAAAATAAAGATAATTGCTAAACCACCAGGTTACATTTTTTTTTTTTTTAACATTTTTGTTACTAAATGTTATTGCTATGAGGAATAAGAAATTAAATGGATTAAACCACAGCCTTTTCAGATGGATTACAACTGCTTTTAAATAACCCACACAAGCAATTTCATCAGCGCTGCAGTTTGAGAAGCCACTGACAGGCACCGCTTGATTCAAATGGAAGTTGTTCTCATAATTTAACAACACACAGCACTCTTCACCCCAGTACACAGCCATGAATGCACACACACACTCACATGTGTACGCACGCATTCACACACACACACACGCGCACACACACTCACGCACACCCACACACTCACACACACGTACACAAATGCATTCACACAAATACATATACACTTATTCACAATCAATAAATACAAAAAAAAACATGCACATACAAAATGTAAAGAAGAAAAAACAAACTATACACACAACATCCCCATTTGAGGAAAAATAAAAAAGAGGGTTGCAAATTATTCTGTGATGTAGCCAAACAATTAGATACTTGGTGAGACTCCAGCACCTGATTAGAATTTAGCGCTTCCAAAGAGGCTTAAGCAAGAGACAACAGAGCAGCAGGACAACTTTTGGGCAGACATCCTCAATAATCAGGCTCCATAGAGAAATGTGTGTGTGCATGTGTGTGTGTTTGTGTGGTTTGGGACTGTAGAGAGGGGTACGTGGCTGCGGTTGAGGGCGGGGGGGCTGGGGTCGGGGCGGGGGGGGTGGGTGATAGGAAATTGTTTATTTAGTTGTGTTTGAAGTTCAGGCTTTAAAAAAAAAACATTAAATTGTGGACGAAGTAATCAGAGGCATGTGATGAGAGATTTCATGGGGCGGTTATCTTGCGTGGTCCTCGCTGCTGTTTTCTGCGTGCGCCGGGAGAGATTGTGGCGGCGTGAGTCGCCGTGCCAACTGCCCAGGGCTGCTTACGGCGGATCTGCTCTGCTTTTAAACCCTGCTGTCTGGCACAGAGCCCCCTGTCAGAGCCAGAGCCTCACTCTATATGCATTCATTATGGCCTCCATTAGAATAAACATCTCAACCTCCCCCAAGACCAGCCCACACAAACCTCCCATCACCCCCAAGCCCCCTCCCCCCCCACCCCCAGCCCCCCCACCGCCATGGACGTACCCACCCCCTGCTTCTAAGTGCCGTATAACAAGGCCCGGATCCAAGCTGCAAAATGAAAACGGTGCCCGCACTTCAACGCATTTATTTATTTATTCATTTCTAGATTTAGACATTTTCAAATGGCAGTCCTCCTACTGTTTTTACATAAAGAGCTTTTGCGTGTTTCCGTCCTGCCTTCCTTGTCTCTGTGGACAGCTGTCGCTAGAGTGCAAACAAATCGTGGATGAGAGGCCTAATTGATCTGCAGTGTTAAGCACAGGCATCAAACTACGTGCAAAAAAAAACACACACACATTGAGGCAAACCTAGAAGTTAATCAACAGTGTATATATTGTTTTTAATGGTGGGCTCCCATGAGCATGTAATCTTAAAGTAATTGATTTTCCGTCTCCCTCTAGGACATGTATGTAGACTCTAGTATTTGTATTTATGTACCTTTTGAAAATGGATTTCAGTATTACAGATATGGCGGTGTGTGGGGGTGTGTGGCTTTAATGTTGTATCAATATCAGCTCATTGGATACCGTCTCACGTCAGTCCCTTAGGTGAACTAAAGGCCCCCCCCCCGCGCCGCCCCTGCCCACTCCCTCTCCTCCCTAGAGATATGAATGCGAGAACCAAATATACTTATATCCACAAACTCTATATCCACAATCAGAAAGCAATATGCAGAAATGATTTCATCAGATCTGTTTGATTCCAATCGCTGGCCTCGATCAAATGCGGGAACCTGACGAGAAGTCAACGTCTGCTCAAATAAAGCGCGTGTCATCACTTACAACTTCTAAAGGGAGAGAGAGGAGAGCTTCCTTTGATCTGTTATGATGCTTCTCCTTCAGTGCCGCGGAGTGGTTTACCTCATTTTACACCAAATTACATCTATGTATAAACACAGTGGTAGCCGATGATCGCTGTGCATTAGAATTAGGGCAGCCGCAAGCTCCTCAGGGCAACACATTGGTGCTATGCGGTTAGCTGAAGGATCTCATCTGAAAACAAAAAACCAAAACAACCCTGAAATGTAAATATCTGAGTGACCTAATCTGGAATCAAGATGTGAGCCTGAGGAGATACAGACGATAAAATTACAATTCCCATCCCATCTAATTCCCACCTATTTCCATTTTCCTTCTATCTCTCTCTCTCTCTCTGTATATATATATATATATATATATATATCCTTCTCTTGTCTCTTCTGTGTTGTTGTGCTCGTCACTGGCTTATTCTGCATCCCTGTCTCCTGTCTTTGATTCCCTGTGCTACAAATGTACTTCTTCTAGTTGTTGCCTCTCTTTATCTCTTCTGTGTGTCTGTTAAAAGGAACACAGATACACCATCAGCATTGCACTCCTCCTCATAGTTGACTGTCATTCAGCCAGTCAGGCCTGTGGTCTGTGGGGGGGGACGCTGGTGTCTGGGGGCTTTTGGGAGTAGTCAGCTTGGCCAGGGCATGCCACTAGACTAGAGACGCACACAGTGTGAGGGCTAGGGAAAAAGACAGCTTGATGACACTCTGCTTTTGTGTATCATATCATTTTAACCAATCATCTGCATTTCATGTATGTGGGGTCTTGCTACACTTCAGAGTGTCAGGCTGGCTGGCCTAGTTAGGGTGAGAGTGGGGCATGCTGGGTAAAGACAAAACAAGCAGTGTGATGAAACGGTGACAGTGGCAGCACAGCGAGTGAGGTGCATCACAGTTGAAAGGCAGATTGGTTAACGTAGGTCGGTTAATGGGCCCCAACAGAGAAGAGATATGTTGCTTATACTGACAGTTCCACTTTGTCTTCATTGTATTCATTAAAAAAAAGAAAGAAATTAAAACTATCACAAGTTAATCTGTCTTTAAGATTACTGTAAACAATGTAGATGTTGCATGTTTTAAAACCTGGCCAACTGTGAATAAGAGTTGTCTGTAGTTTGATTTCAGATGGTCTTTAATCCAGTTCATGGCAGAATTTTCAGCACAAACCCCCCACTGTGAGCAGTTTGGGTTTCACTGTATTTCAAGTGTATATCTAATGGTCGTTGAAAAGCAAGAGATTCAGTGACTTACATTATTAATGACTTGGCTGATGCAGATAGCTCTTATAAGAGGACAAATGCAATACTTCTCTTATCATTGATTTTCACGACAATTCATTTTAATTTAATTTGTCTCGGGAATAACTGCATTTAGGATACCCACTATTAAAACTTTACAACTATACAAATGACCATGATAGCCAAACATGCACTTTTGTTTTAAACTTGGTTACTTGATCCATTCAATGAAGGTGTTTTTTATATAAATTAATAAAACATTCCTGTGCCACAGGATGCATACATTTATTATTATGTATTGCTATTGAGTTCAAAGATACATAGCACAAATGAATGTATTATAACGATATGTATAACAGGCTTTATTATTAATTGTTAAAGCTAGCTAGACATTTGGCAGTATGCTATGATACAATAGGCCACACGGACAATCACATTTCGACCGTCGCTTTGTGATGGCCACAGGATTAGGGAGCTGCTGACTCGGCTGGGAGAGCTAGCCTGGCAAAGCTAACATTAGTTAGGGAGCTCGCCGTGGCTAACATTAGCTTAGCCAGTGGTGCATTTTAGAAAACTCATTGGCAGTTTTTCAGTGCTGGATTTTGATTGTGTACTCCAAACCTAAAAAAATAAACCTTTCACAGAGTTAGAGTAGGCAGCCAATACTTTGGGGAACATTTTGGTATGCAGCTATCGCTAAGGCTAGCAAATCCATGCTCAAAGAAAAAAAGGGACATCTAATGAATCACTGCCCGATGTTGAAACGTAGATGCATCAGCAATATCTGGGTTCCCTGCTGCCAGAACAGACCAAATCAGCCACTGACTAGCAGGTTGTTTCTTCTTCGAACAAGGCCATGCCTCGGCAGCTGTACAGAGATCATGGCCACGCCCCAAGCCCGAAAAAAGCCCGCAAAGCCAAAGTGCATTCTAGATTCACAAAGCTGCTGGCCTGGCAAAAATGTTTGTCCTCTTAATAAATTACTGATTTCTCTCCATAGGAACATTGCAAAAATGTAATATGCAGTGATTCTGAGACAGAACCCCTGAGTTGTTGTCATATGGGAATGAAACTAATATCTTAAAGTTGATGCTACAGCGATTTTGAAGACATACTCTCCTGTTAAACCCCATTGTAACTACTGCAGCAGTGTCTCCATGTGACATTTAGCGTAATCGAGTTTAGCCGCAAAGTGAAATACTACACAAATCAGTAAAATACGACCTGGGCTGCGTTGTATGTCACCAACAGACATATCTTAATGATTTCAAAGTGTTTCAGGCTGTAGTTTATCTTTAATATTAGTGAAATATGTAAGTAACTAAGAGTTATATTGGATACACATTGGATATGAGTGGAATTAAAAAGGAGCATATCCAAAAATATGTAGTAGTAGAAATAGTAATAGTAGGCCTAGTAGTAGTAGTCATAGTAGTAGTAGTAGATAGCAAAGTAGTAGCAATAACAATACAATATACAATATCGTAATAATAATTTACAGAAAATGGTAGAACTAAGGGAAGAACAAAAATAAGCTTAAAAAAGTCACTTTCAGTTTTGCCATTTGGCACAGCTGACCTGTTGCCTGTTACGGTAATGGCCTGCAGCAGAAGGAAGTACTCCTGCTTTATAAAGGTTTTAGGCTCGATAGGGAGGGGACTGACCTTTAAAAACCTTTTTAAACAAAGAGAGAAAATAGTTGATACAGGGGCACATGAAGGACACAGGACAAGACATAGATTGTAGAATATTGCTGAGTTTCTTGAGGGAAGGTATTAAGCATAGAGCAGCCGGTACACAGCGACATGGTTCCCATGAGTGTAAAGCATGCCTAAGCTGTTTAAAAACTGTCCTTTATTTAAACTTACATGGTAAAATTACTTACTGAGTTACTGTTACTAGGTTACAATGAAAACAATGACATTTGAATGATTTGTTTGCCTTCAAATAACTGTGCTTTTACTGAATGGGGACATTGTATTTAATCTTGAGTACTTGATTAACTCTCAGCCTTTGGTTTTGAATGTTATTCATTATTTGTTCAAAATAAAATATGGCTTTGATGACATTTATGAAAAACATGAATGAAATGCTTTCCAATGCTTTTCCTCAAAGTTGATTGAGGAAAATTAAACTAAGTTCAAATGGAAGTTATTTCAAACTTAACACACATGCATTGAAATATTCTTGGTGTGGTTTATTGGAATATGCAGGTCATGTAGATGGGAATTTTTAAATGATTTTATGCCAATGGTCCCATGATCAATAAAATGCTATAGTGACATTAAATGACCATGGTATAGTTAAAGATCCTAACTCAATTTGAACTTAATTTGCTTTATGTCCATTTTTAGCTGGGTTTATCTGGGTGATCTTCTTATATTTTATGTTGAGTAAAAAAACAACAACACCCAAAATGACATTGACAAGGGGAGAGAGAGGGGACAGTGAGTAACGGGGAAAGAAGTGAACATTTGTGAGACATTCGGCAAAATTGGATAATTTACTGGTTGGATGGAGCAGAGGGACGCTCCTCCCCTGCACATTCCCCAGTAAAGTACCTAATAATGCCAAGCAATTAAGGAAGAGGCGCGGCTCCGCAGCAGAGCGGGCCCGCCGGTTCCTAATGTGGATTAGGCAGCATTACCCAGCTGGTGCAGAGGAGACGGGTCCACACTGAAAGGTGTTGTTACATCGCCACCAAGGACAAAGCCTTAAATGCCACACTTCAGCAGCAAGAAGGGATTTGCCTCTAATTAATTTCCAAAGATTTCAGGCGACCATATTCTGAAGGCCAGCCTGCTGGGAATTCAGCGGTGGAGTGCTCTCCAACAGCACAAGCCCTGAGCAAATGTTCAACATCATTAAAAACATCAAGTATCTTTCACTCGCCTTTTCGCCATTACTGTTGAGGTGCTCATGCTTCCTATCGCTGATACAAAAAAAATGTCCTGGATTTGTTTCGTCGCTGCAGCCGATGGTGATTGGTTGGAAAGCTATACAGAGAGCAAATCCATTGAACCTGTAGCCCATTTGTTAATGGCCTCACACACGATTAAGCCAACTCTTCACTTGTAATGTTTTTCAAGGGTTGTTAAGTGATGTGTTGAAGGTTACATATTTATTTATATTTTTAGTTTCTTTATATCAAGTAAGTCATCCAACGTTTTGGCTATGACTATTAAAATATGGCTTATTCTATCTTGTTTTTGACTTAAAGTAAACATGTTGTCCCTGCATGTATATGGATCCTGTGCCTTTCCATAGAGAAGGCAGAGTCTGCCAGGCGGTTTATCTGAGTCCTGCCATCTGACAAAAGGGCTTTATTGGAGAAGAGGGATGTGGTTCTGCATGACAGATTTTAATTACAGGAACACAGACGAGTGACACTAGAGTGACCAGGTTCAGCCTACAGTCAGCCAATCATCTCCGATAAGCAGATGACGGGCATGGAGTGACCAATTAGCCACAGAAGGGCAGATGTAACACAGCGGCTAAACGGACGGCGTGCTACGCAGCCTCCACTGTTGCCTTTCAAATCAAAAGATAGACTTAGTTTTCGGTCATGTCACGCTGTGTTTCGATCCCTTTCAGAGACATACATATTCAACATACTATTTCAGTTCTAGTGTGTTTCTGGAATCGTTCTGGAGTATAATATGTGAGTAGACTTAAAGTCCTTAGTAGATGTCATTTGTTCTGCATCATTATGTTTTTGCTATACCAATATAAACATTCCAATGTAGCACTTTTATTTCATTTAATATGCTAATTCCATCATTATTTGAAAATATGTATTATGGCTGTGTGCATGCTTTAGTGCTTTAATATACACCAACACTGCTGCTGAGCAGTTTATTTTTAAATTACTCAATGGTGCTTAAAGGGGCTGTAGACAACTTTTCCCACCCTAGCGTTTGAAAGTGGTATTATTTTTGCACCGCTGTCACAAAGACAAAACCGGATCGCTTTCCGTTTCCTCAGAGCCTAGCAACCACAAACAACACAAGACACGCATTTGTTTGGAATCTCAGCGAAAGAAACGATCAACACTTTGGAAATAATAAAGAAGCATGTTCACTGAGGAGGTAAAGTGAAATTGGCATCATTTTATTTGGGAACAGGCAAGAGCTATTGCAATGATGTGCATTGCATAGTAATACCATAGTTGGAGTATTGCTTCGCACAAACAAGTATCGGCAGCAGGGTTTGGTGTCGGGGTGGAGGGGGAGTAGAAGAAAACATTAGGAGGAAAACCGTGAGTTTATTCATTCATTTAGTCTATAACAGAGACATGAAAGCAGATACAAATTCTTTAGTATGTGTTGAGAAAAGCGAACTGGGTTGGTAGCCTGACTGGATCGCCTGGCAAGTCGCGACATGAGGTTTATTCAGGTAGGATACTCAATGCAAAAACGTAGCGTACGCAGATATAAGTAAATTGGCTTTACTTTGGTTGTTCTACCGTCTGCCATTTCTACTACTGAGGATAGCTAACGGTGATAGCTACCGATAGCTACCAGGGTAAACAAAAGCACTATTCCTCCTGGTTTGGTTGCACGCGCAATGTTTGACGCAGTGGTTGGTCGGTTTCTTTGTGCCGAAAATGGAGCCTTCATGTTTCCCGGGAGATCGTACCCGGTGGCAGACAGAGCTGCATAGTGAAAGCGAGGCTCATAGAGAAGATAAGGGAACCAATCTAAACGCTGATGGTGTCATTATTTTGTAGCCATTACACTGTGCAATCAACATTTACTTCATATTGATACGTTAAAGTAAAAAAGTTGTCTACAGTACCTTTAAGGACAAAAAGGGTTAAATAGCCAGATCTCACCATTTCAGCAGAACGTTTTCTCATAAAATGTACAATACTGTCTGCGAAATATGCACACCAATATACACACATGCTACCAATTCGGTAGCATGTTGTAATCCTATATTCTTATTTAGTCATTCTGTTTTAATTGTTTTCCTTTTCCAAAATGTGTAAGTGAAATACTTGCAGTTAATCAAATCTTGAAAGGAAGGCTTTGATTTAAAAGCATGTACAGTGATCTACATGATATACTGTATGCCACAACTCGTGTACTCTTTCTTCCATGATAAAGCAATATTAGCTTTCTGCCAAGTGCTCAACAACAACTTTCCACAAGATGTTTAAGCGCATGGCTGCTCATGGGGGCATTGTTAATATCATGTCAGCTGCCATCCTATTTTGTTCAGGCCAGCGGTTCAGGCTGCTAGTGGTGGAGCTGGGGCTGTGCTGTGGATGGGTGGGTGGGTGTGTGAGTCTCTGGCCAGTGGCTGTGGTAAACAGCAGGCCTCTCCTCCCGCTTCACATGGAGCATGGCACCAGAAAGCCAGAAGCCGCTGCTTTCTCGTTTATTCTCCAGTCGCAGCCTGCTGCTCTGCAGATACACGGTGCTTGTGGGCTCGTGGGCCGGGAGTAGTGCAGTGTGAACGGTAACACCCAGGACAAATTACCTGGCGAGAGGAGAAGAAGAAGACGAAGAGCCTCTCCACCGCTGAGCCATGCTATGGCATCACAGGGGCGGAAAATGACAATTCCTTGAAAAGGTCATATGAGACGGCTGGCAATGTGATACGAGCTTACAGCCAATCTGACGATCTTAATTCAAATCCATGACATTCCACCCCAAAAAGTGAAACGTTTTCATCTGTCCGTGTCAGAACAACCGTCTGACCTTTTCGCATGCAAGAACTTCACTGAGTTTTAACAAATGATAATCAGAGTCCCTCATTAACAGCTGCTCTCCTCGTGCCTTCTACAGGCCAGCCCATTTCCCCACTGAGATGCAAAAAGTAATAGGATTTCTATTGTTATTAATATACTTATATTTTCTATGAATTGGACTGTCTAGAATGAATGTAAGTGATGGTTTTAATGTGACATATAGGAAATGAAAATGTCATTAGTCATATTCAATTGTAATTTGTGTTCAGATTTTTATGAATGGATTGGTAATTTCTGGCTGTACAGCAGCAGAATTTATGTTCAAGAGTTCAAGAGAGGGATATTGTACTGAGAAATTAAGGTAAAATCTTTTAAGATATTCAGCATTGTGACAACCTTTTTTATCATTCTATCGAGACTATCGTTTAGTCTCGATTGATGGTAGGCTTCTAATTATCCTTTTGTCCGGTCCAGTAGGCCTACTCCTATACCTGCCAACTACCTTATCACCCAAATGGCTTTTTTCAGACAAACATATGTCTAAATCATTTGGGCTGAGTCTAAGATATGTCCTATATGAAAAACATGTGAACCCTATATTTGAATAGAATAATAAAACTCAAATGAAAGTGAAATTGGCAATAGATTGAATTGTCCCCATTCTCACCAGTTTCCGTGAATTAGCCCACTAACTCTTTCTAAATAAGCAAGGGCAAAGTAGTGGGGACTACTTTGAGAGTAGTTAGGAATGTCAAAAGGAAGTGCACACCATGGTCCTTTAATAGCCCTGCATTCACATATATAAAGGCCTGTGCCTGTGTAATAATGAAAATTCAGGTTGAATTTTTGACAGCTAACCTTTGTCGAGTCATACCTCACATAGGCTGCTGTTATTGCTCGCCATTGTTAAGTGCTCCTCTCTAAAGTGGTTTGGCTCCGGCAAAATGGATGAAATGATGTTGAAATGATGGCCTATGGACTTTCCAGATGCTTTTATGTTCTATTTGTCAGTAGTTTATAGCCTGACAGCCAAGACTTGCCCAAAATGTGGGCAAGCAATTTTGGCAGTAATGTTTTTTGTCACAGAGTAACACTCTTGCTCAAAGGAATTTTAGTAATAGAATCAACATACGCTTTTATTGTTACTTTTACAATTTTGAAAGCATCCTGTTCAGGCAATGTAGCACTCTTTTTAATTCAAGCAATTTGTATTATTTCTAGTTTACTTCAACCCTTGTACTTGTTTATGTGCTCTGAACTGCAGCTCCACATCCAGAGTATGTAGCTATATTTATTTATTGTATGTACTTTTTAGTCATTAACAGATGCTTTTATCCAAAGCTGATGCCTACAGGTAGACCATTGGTGGTCGAACCCAGTACCTTTTGAACACCCTAGCAACTACACTATACTGTTGTATGTAATTGTATTTCAGTCACCAGCAACTTGTAAATATTAAAAATGGCCTTTGTGCAGCATTGAGCCTCCTCAATGGATTGAGCAGAAAGTAAATCCAGCATTAAACTTTCCTTCCACAATACTTTCTTCCTATGCCACTCTCAAGTCAAATATATTCTTGGATTTGTGTTTTTCTGAAACAAATTCAGCAGATCACACAGGTTCTCGATGAAAGCCAAACATGGACACTGATACAGCCGCTCTGTTTGACTCCTGCAGGGACATGTAGAGATAGGCCAGGAATGGCTCCCTCACAGCTGGGTGCCCAGATTCATAGGCAAGATAGACATATTGACTTGTTATCAATCTGGATGCGTAGGCTCTAGGGTTTGTTTGAGCCCATCATCCAGACAGTGGATGATTGATGGAACATTATTATAAGTGAGGATATGCTGCGGAGGGGCTGGTGACAACAGAATCACATCTACTCATCTCCATAAAAGTGGTGGCTAACATATAGCCACCCCCCCCCCCCATCAACCCCACATCCCTAAACCGGTGGCCACTCCCTGGCATCCCTACTGACTTCTAAGTGGCATGTTTCATGATTTTCTTTTGTTTTATGAGTCATCATACATAATGATGAACATAGTAGTACAGAATTAACCATTACCCTTTTGATAACTGTAAAGTATGATGGTAAAAAGAAATGCAATGCGTGTTGTTGGTGGTAGCTTGGTAGCATGTTATTTGTTATCGTGCCGACCATCTGTGTTGTTCTAACTCTTCTCTCACAGCAGTTAATGAGCTTGACACCGTATGCCCTTGCCCTGCTCTGTTGGAGTCAACTGACAGGGTTACCTCGCTTTACCTCTCTCTCTCTCTCTCTCTCTCCCTCTAAACAAGCCCACAGTCTAACAACTCTAAAAGTTCAAAACAGCAGTATCATTAGAAAAAGCCACGAGGGAATTCATCAAGTAGCTGGTTGGTCACCTGTGCTTGTGTGGCTGTTTAGCAAGGTCACACAGTTAGCAATGAGCTACAAGCGCTTGATTTGTTATTCTCACAGGGAATAATTGTCCTCACTCTGTCTCACGCATGATCGTTGTCAAAATGATCCATGGCTTTTCTCTCTTGGGCAGCATGGCTTCTTTTGTTTAGTCCCCGCCAATCGATAGCCACGTTATTCGACATTGTGTGTCCTGTTCGTTTTTATCAATCTCTATTATCTAATGACCAATACCGGTTGGTTGGGAAGAAGCTATCTTCACATCAGTGGATTCATGCATTTTTAATTGAACCTAATTGTTTCATTAACAGCTGAATATGCAGCCGGCCTTTTCCACACACTTGCCTAAGCTTTAAGTGAAAGTGCCCTAAATTAAAAGCCTCTTGAAATCAATACAAGTGTGAAAAAGCACATATCTTGCACAGTCAGTCTTCAGATGCATCGCTCTCGCCATATGTTCTCGGTCCCTATGGCCACGAGGACTTAAGGAGCAGAGATAGTGAGCGTCTCTAAAATGTAAACAAGTCTTGTGGGTTCAGCACGTTTAAAGTTTCTGGAAAATAATTGCTTATATTGTTCGCTGAAAATGACTCCGACAAAAAATATCCCATGACACAACATAGGCAAACATTGGTATCTATTTTATGCTACAAACACAACTTGGATTTGGAAAATATGCGCATTTCATTTAAAATTGGTCAATACTTCTATGAAGCATTTCTGGGATTATATTTTACATGGTATACATCACTGGATGTTATTAATGTTTTTTTTTAAATCCCATGAATTGCATTTCACCTTAGAGTAGAGGGGATGACAGGAAGATTCAACATCTAAGCTTTCTGACACGGAGAGAGATGGAGGTCTGAGCTGTCCACTGAAGGTTATTTCCCCCAAAACAATTTGATATAGATTTCTCACTGCCAGGGGATAGTCGCCTTTCTCTCTCTCTCTTCGGAAAGTTGTTGTTGTTGTTGTTCCTCTTTTGGTATGTATCCCTCATCTTCCTTAAATTGGAAGCTTTATCCTGGACATATACTCTAACGCACAGATTTGAGGGAAAGCAATATAGTGGATCTGCAGTGGCAGCGAGCAAGTGCCGCTGTGTGAAAGCCTGCATGAGAAGAAGCCATTAGAACTTCCACACAACACACCCTGTGACTTGGGGCTGCTCGCATGCGATTGGGGTAATTTGAGAGTAAATCCGTGGCGGTTGTCCAACAGCATATAATTTAATTGCTTCTTGCACCCATGTGCATACACTAAAAAATAAAAACATACTCCATACACATACGTACACACTCGCACATGTACACCCACTCTAATGCCATGGCATCTAGCGCCCCCTCACACACTCACGCACACACGGAGACACACACGGACACACACATACACACACACACACACACACACACACACTTATATGGTGAAAATCAAAACTGAAAAATAGATGAGATCTTTGTCACTCAAATGGCTGTAGGTTTCTTAAGTGCTGTCAGAGTGGGGATGAGGCCAACATGCATTATGAAAGAGAGTGGGGGGGCTTCCCAAGCACCCCCCACTCTTCCTGCTCCGTGGCACAAAACTGTCTGGTCAAGTTAAACACATGCTAATTCCTGTTGCAACGTGGGATTTTTATTTTTTGTATAATAATATCAGAAAAGTCGAAAGCTAATTAATCTCGGAGGTATATCACAAGGCTTAAAGTCCTTCCCGCACTGTCTCAAGCTATACTATACTAAATACTTCCCATCTGAGGGTGTTGAAGAGCGTTTATAGGAGTTTACCAGATTAGCACCAGACACCAAATCTTTAAAGGAAACTGCTTGTTCTGTTCTGATTGGAAATCTGCCCTCATTGTGTAGCAGTGTGGGGGATAGGCTAATGAAGCTTCATTGTCTGCTACTGTGACAGGTTGGACTGGAAGGCTATAAATGGAACTTCTATTAAACAAAGGAAGTAAAAAAAACGTTATTACGGATGTGTAAAAGAGGACATGCATAATATCATTTTAATCCATATACATGGCTTTGCAATGTCACCGCATTTTGCATTGTGCATTGTGCATTAGCTTATCTGTCCTCTTCCTCCTTCATGCATTCACAGAAGAGGCTTAAATATTCCCTGAGATGCAGATTAACATCAGTGTAGATGAAGCAAATGCTATAGTCTTATAAAAGTGGAAATTATATGTGTCTAACTATCTTCATACAGCATTATTGTCCGCGGATTGATTGAGAGTTGTAGTGGTGGCTAAAGTTGTTAAAGTATTGTGTCCAATGTTTTAGACTTTAAAGAGGTACTATGTAACTATGCACACTAGTGGCCTCTCTGGCCTTAGAGAGCGTTGGCTTTTGGGCACAACAGTGTCGACACAAAGGCCGTAGAAAAAAACAGACAAACTAACCTGGCTCTAGGTGGTAACAAAACCAAAAGAGGAATCGCACAAGGAATCAAAACCATCATTTATAGTTTATTTTTATTTTTATATAATAAGTTAACCATGAGGTGTTTAAGTCAGTTAATCAGTGGTGGCATGGGTGTACGAATGAATGAGAAGTAATCTACGAATCGTCCACATACCTGAAAACATTGAAGGGGGAGATATTAAGCAGTTTACCACTGACCTGCTCAATAGTGTCCTGCAGACCCTTGGTGACCAACCTGGCCCTGAGCTCGAGCGTGTGCATCAAATCGGACCTAAGCCCGGTGACGGGGGCAAAGCCCGCACCATCATCCTGAAACTACTCTGGTTCGAGGACAAGCAGCGCATCCTCTAAGCAGCACAGAAGGCGAAAGGTCTGACGTACAAATCCCAACATTTCTCCAGCTACCAGGACTACTCTGCAGATGTGGTCAATAAGAGAAAGCAATACAACTCCATCAGACCGGTTTTTCAACGAAACATCCCCTTCAGCCTGGTGTTTCCGGCGAGACTCATCGTCACCATCGATGGACAGTGCTACACTTATGAGAGCGACAGCCAGGCCAGAGCTGGTCTTCGTCATCTTATCCCTGGTATCAGTTTCGAGTAACAATGACTGACTGCCACTAACTTTCTACTAAATGAAGTGCACAGAAAATAATTTCTCTGCACTTGTGATAATGTATACATTTTATGGTTGTACTATATGTATCTTAGCGCAACTGCAACCAAGGGTTAAATAATGTAATGTTTTTTAATGGAGACGTTTCTTGTTCAGGTTGACTTTTAGTTTGTTTGTTTGTTTACATGAACCAGTTGGTTCTTTTGGTGATTGCCTTTTCCCGTTTCCTGTTTTTTAGTTTCGATTTTGTCTTTTCTCTATGCACAAAGGGACTTTTCTTTTTTACCGTATTTGCTATACTAAACAAAGTGATAGTCAAGTCATGGAACAGTGGTGGTTTAAATAATCCAGTGAAACTTTCCAGAATACAAAACCATCTAACAAACCTTAAAACAGAGATTGCACTTCTACAGGAAACCCATCGTATGCCATCTGAAGCAATTAAATTAAAACAAAAATGGCTGGGTCAGATATTTTATTCAGAACAGTGATACAGAAGGTAGATATGTCCTTTTGGATTGTCTTTTATACAATGTACCTGTGGTTACTGTGAATGTTAATGGGCCAAATGTTAACCCCCTTTCAGTAATTGTAACACTGTTTTGTCTCAGTATGAATGCAGGCCAGTTATTATGGGTGGTCATTTCAATGCTGTTCCCAACCCATCCCTGGAGCGGGAGGCCTCTTCTATCTCATGAGTGTATTTCTACAGCACTGGTAGTCATGTGCAGGAATGCAGGGCTGTCGGGTGTCTGGAGGGTGATGAATCCAGAAACTAGAAATTACACATTTTACTCTAACCCTCACAAAACATACCCAATAATAGATGTTTTGGGCCACACAGATGTGTTGCCAATGTGTGCCAATGTCTGGGAAACAGAAATACATAATATGATATACAGTGACCACTACCCAATTAACCTGACGTTCTCGCCCTCCATGCATCACATCAGACCCACTATGTGGAAGCTGAACAATTCACTTTAACTTAAGATGAACATATCATGACTGAAATACTTAATTTCTTTAAGGTTAATAGTGACTCTGTAGAGTTCTATGCATCAGTGTGGGAAGCCTACAAAGTAACATGCAGAGGATGTCACCAGTTTTGCATCTAATCAAAAAAAGATGAGAGCAGAGAGGTTAGATAATATACTCTAGAAAAGTGTCAGACTTCAGCACATAAGACTGATCCAAAGAACAACCAGATGTATACAGACCTGTTGAAATCAAAATGACACGTCAAAGATGTAATGAATAAATAACTGAATTTGATCTATACCAATTAATAATACTTTGAGGAGGGAGACAAGGCAGGGAGGCTGTTGGCCCACAGGTTGCAAAAAGCTAGGAATCATGATTAATTTCTGCAATAAAGTCACAGACTGGCCTGATACTCTTCACTCTCCAGGATATAAACAATACATTTCAGGAATTTTACAGATCACTTTACTTAGCTGATATAACTTCAACCTAATCTGATTTTGACAATTTCTTCAGCAAATTAAACATACCCAAACTATCTGAAGAGGACAAAAACAATCTGGAAAGGGAAATATATCAAGACGAGATAAGGGAAACCATTGGTTGTTTGACAGCCAGGAATTTTTTCCTGCGTCTATTCAAGCCTCAACTAATCACAGTGCTGCCTAAACCTAACAGAGACCATATGCTATGTAGAAGCTATTGCTCAATCTCCCTCATAAAATCAGAAGCAAAAATGTATGGCAAAACATCCTATCTAAGATTATTTATATTGATCAAATTGGTTTTGTCAGGTCACGGCAAATAGCAGACAATTTGAGAAAAGTAATGCACATACTGCATAGCACTAATGGCACATTTCCACTAGCACGGTACGACACAGCACGGCACGGTATTTGCGTGTTTCCACTAGCACATAGTACCTGGTATCAGGTACTATTTTGGTATCGTCTCAGCCCTGGTTCCAAGCGAGCCGAAGCGATACTAAAACGTGACGTCAGCCGACTGCTTTCCACTGATTGGCCGACGAGTGTCGTCACTGGAAGCGTCATAAGCGCGCAACGACCGACCAGACTGTAAATAAACACAAGACTCGACCCCACCACTTTTTAAAACCCCCCTGCTCTTCGACTACACTTCGAACACGAGAAAATCCCTTTGCAGAAAAAATCCACGCCATGGTCGGTTGAGGAGGTCCAGGTTTTGTGCGTGGCTTGGCGCGGTGTAAATGACCTCACGGCAGTTTCGTGCAGCCGTGTTATGACGACCCTGCCCACATCGAGGAGGTACTATATGGTACTCAGTTGTAATGGAAACAGACCCGAACTGTACCGTGCCGGGCCGTACCGTGCTAGTGAAAATGCGCCATAAGTCAGCATCACAGCCTGCCATAGCAGTGTCCCTGGACACCGAAAAGGCCTTTGATCTGGTAGAGTGGCAATACCTTTTCAGAGTTTTAAACAAATTTGGATTTGGCCCTAACTTTAAACAAGTATCCTTGTTGTACACATCTCCCAGAGTTAGTCTCCACCAATGCCATTGTATTGAATGCTTCTGATATACAACTCTCAACTTGGCAGTGTTGCTGTGGTGTGAGGGGGCGTGGTTTAGCGTCGGCTGCGAGCAAGGGGTCGCGGGGCGGCTCAATCACGGGAATCGACGCAGCTGTGAGAGGTCAGAGTAATGAGTAATAGACTTTATATGTACTCATATTTTTTCTGCTCTGCCCCTACAGTGAGGCCAGGTCCAGCGCTCTAGGACTGGCAGGATTACTGAACCTATCTGTATGCCATGTGAATGATTGTACCGTGCGATTATTATTGTGTCCGAGTGGACAGCGGGGTTGCGGCACTAGGTGTCGGCCCAAGAGACTGAAAAAAGAAAAAAGACTTTCCGTGACTTGCCTGGTTTATTCCCCCGAACCCTTTGAGTCCTAACGCTCAAACCATTAGCCTCACTGATTAGGAATGACCTGAATATTAAAGGTGTAGCTGTAGCTACTCCTACAACCAAAATGAAAATAAGCCTTGTTGCGGGTGAGATCTTACTGACATTGACTGACCCGCAAGCAACCATGAGTACAAAAGGCAAGTTCTGTGCTAAGTTAACTGGAACAAGTCAGAGGCTTTACCCTTAATATACACTGCAGTATAACTTTTTTCAGAACTTGCCTTTTAAATGGACACCGGATGGAATGAAGTCCCTTGGAGTCATTCTCAAATCACAGTAAATTACAGGTTGATTGGAGAATACGCTGGTCTTGGTCTTCCAGATGTATACAAGTATAACATTGCTGGTACCTTTGCAAGGGTTGTGGTATGGACCCATTAGTAAAAACAGATTGTCACAACACTCCCAAATATGATCAGTTTTAGAGAGAGAAACCCTCCCAAATTACCTCTTTGGAATGATTATAGATTCACCCTAAGAGGTAAACCCTGAACGCTGAATGTGTATCGAGAGGTATCGAAACCCTGGATGATTTAAGAACCCCTCATGGTAGAAAGCTACAAACCTTTAATGAAATAAAAGCCAAATATGGTATGAAAACAAAGACTTTTTATATGCAAATCAGATCCCAATTAAGTACATTCCTCTGAGAGAACATGACCATACCAAAATTGACTGAAAAATAATAATTATTACAGACAATAATAGGGAAAATAGTATTTATAAAATGTTGAACAATAGCAAGTCTAACAGATGGAGTGCCATTCAAAGGAACTGGCAGATGGACTTAGCCGTATCCCTGGACTCTAATGAGTGGTATTCTATCTGGAAGAAGCGTCACAAAGTTTCAAAATCAGTTTAGAACAAAATGATCAATTATAACTTTGTACTTTTGGGAAATTGTCACTCAATCTCTTAGGAAGATTATTGGTTGTACAGTACAGTGTGATTCATTGATGTGTCTTCCTAATTACACAGTAGAGGGCGCCTGGCATAAACACAGTAAACTAATATTAACAACTGGTTATATGACAGCTAAAAGACTAATTGCTCTTAATTGGAAATGTGCAGACACATTGAATGCAGACCTGTGGCTGCAGTCCTTTTTGGAAACAATTTCCCAAGAAAAAGCCGCTGCTAAATTTGCAGAGGTTTACAATGAAAATCAGAATATCTGGAATAAGGTCTCAGATAAGATGTCAGTTAAAACTATTCCAGCCTTACCCTGGTTTGTCACCCATCCCTTTAATGTGACTTGATCTCACGTACAAAAACTTTATTTTTTTGGATGTTGATCTTTAACCTAATGATCATTATATAGCACAAGAGCTCTTTTTTTTCATCCATGTACAATGTGTATGTTGTTAATGTGACTTAAATGAAAATAAACAAAACCTAAAGTGAGAAAATTAAAAAAAAAAAAAGAAGGTTAAAATCCATGAAAACTGACACCTTGTGACAAACAACTTCATCATGGGGTTTGTTGTCACGCTTGTTGTCCCACGCTGTTTGTTGTCATGCTGTTGGTTTACAAATGTACAGTATGGTCCAAAACGTTTTTTAACTTAACAATTAAATATACATTTTTGTACTTTGTACTCGGATACAGTTATCTAATGTCCTACTAATATAACCCCACATTACATTTTTCTTTAAATTACTTATTGGATACAGTTATATGTTCTACTAATATAAGCCCACATTATTTGTTTTGATGTACTTATTATATGTAATATATATGTAGTATGTAATGTATGTACACAATTTGCATTCATCATATATTTAACTGTTTCTGGCATAGATACTATTGTATGAAATTCTGTAGAATTTCAATTATTCCAGCATACTTTGGGAGTATGCTGGAATAAATGGAATAATCAGCAGACTGTTTGTAGATGTTTTTCCCTTTTCCAGAACTCCCAAGAATCTTGGTGGATAAGGTCGTCTGTCACTTAAATGTTACTCAGGTGTTGTGTGTTGTCCAAGCAGGAGTGTTGTCCAAGCAGGAGCTCAGCATAATAACAGACCTCCACATGGCTGTGCTCTGGATACACAGCAACAACGATTTGTTCAGTGGCAAATTTACAGGGCCAACGTTTTGGATGGATGAGGAGGACAGGCAGGTGGCCTTGAAGGAGCGGCAGGAGATGCAGGAGGGTGATGAGGACAAGGAACCCTTCTTGATCAGTACTGAGAAGATGTGGAACTTTGTTTAGACTCCGACTGTGTTTATGTTCAAAATCTCCAAATCAAATGCACGTGTCGGGGTATCCTGTGTGGGAAATAAACTTGCAGTGAATTTGATTTTCATTTAGTTTTGTGAAACCCCATTCTGTTCAGAGAGACATCTGATTTAAAAGGCACACACTGCAAAAACATTAAAGTTCACACAATATAGAAATTAGAAATGTAAGATGGATGATAGAGAGGGAGAAGAAAAGAAAGGGATGGACTGACAAAAAGATAGACGAATGGGTAGATAATAGATTGATAGACCTTGAGCAATAGACCCACAACTGCCCACACTGCAATAGGACCCGTGGATCTAGGATTGGTCACTACAGCCATCTGAATACCCACACATGACACAAAATCATACTTGACCTTGATTGATCGCTGATGATGAGAGAAGTTGATGGATCGCAACGTGATCAACCAGCAAACCAACCTTTTTTTGGTAGCCCACTTTATTGCAGGGTTATGATGCTTCAAACATCTCAGGGTTTCAGGGTTATTAGCTCAGTTAAGTGTGTGAGGTGTAGATTTGAAGACTGCAATAACAATTGCCTTACAATATAAATTGGATGAAATCAGTAAATAAACCAATAATATTTAAAAATACCAATAAAGAAAAAGAGGGGTTTAAATGAAGACTTTAGAAGTGATACGTACATGTCTGGATAGAGCTAAAGTACGGAAAAGCTGAACAGTAGTAGTACAGACAAACGAAAGTCAAGGATAGAAAGGAAGAACACAAAGAATATTGTAAAAGAGTATTACAATTGTAAAAATTATGAATTACATACAAACTACAATGGCGAGTTGTATTTTTTGTAATCTAATTAATTAAATGTATCCTACGATACAGGGTATTTCAGAGGGGCCCCTCAACAACTAATTGTGACATGATTTTTGCCAATTTGATTTTACCAAAGCCCCTCCCACTTGCAAGAGCGATATTAGTGCCTCCTACTTGTGTGGCTCCGGTCTGCAGAGATAGATACTTGTCTGAGAGCCCCGAGAGAGATAGAGAGTGAAGCCCCATGTCTGTAACAAGTTTAAAAAGAGCCCAGTGTCAGCGTTGCAATGCATTCCCTATGGGAAGGCATCGGAGCTCAACCTAGCGCCGTGCTGAGGCGCTTCAAGATCCACGTTCGGCCAAGCTGAGTGCCAAGCATGGAGGAGCCTATTTTGGCGTCGCCCAGAGTTCAAATATGTTCAACTTTCACACTGACCTTTCAACAACGCTCGGCGCCAACTGATCATTTTCCAATCCGATATTATGTCCGCGAAAATTAAAATTATTAATACACAGGTTTAAAATTATTAATGCGCGGTTCAGCCCAGCCTGGCGCCTACACAGGCAGTCTCCAATGCCTAACCTAGCTAGCCTAGCTTGGCGCCTACACAGGCAGTCTCCAACGCCTAACCTAGCTAGCCTAGTGCCTACACATGGCAGTCTCCAATGCCCAACCAAGCTGGCGCCCACACTTATCATGGACATGGGGCTTAAGCCGGCAGGGAGACAGTTCTCATATACCCCTGTTTAGCATCAGGTGCATTAGGTTGAGTTAACAAACCTACTCTACCAGGCCTGCAACTGAAATGCAATAACCAACCAAGGCAGGAATGGGTAGGGTCGTCACAGTCGTCAAGCAAGATTATAGTGAGATTTTTTTATTAGGTGAGTGCTGCAAGGCAGCGCTCAACTTATGTTCTTCTTAGGTTTTATTCTTTCTTTCTTTATGATTCTCTACAAACTTCAGCACCTATTTCTTCCCACATTTTTTCACCTACAGACTCCATTCACACTTTAAAATATCCATCTTGGCTTGGAATTGTGCCCCATTACTTTTCTTATTAAATTATTTCAGACTTTAAAATATTCAACTTCATTCAAATATTGTATTTTATAATGGGAATGCTGCAAAACAGTCTGGCCATTTCTGTGAGACTCGGTACATTTTTAACCTTTAAAATTCCTTCAAACAGATTTTCGATGTCTTTATACTTTTTTTTTCTTTATACAATTTTTGTTTTATACCCAAAGTTGGACTATGAATGCAGAGGCCCCTGGGCACAAACTCTTGGAGGACAGCCTCGTGTTGTTGGTAAGTGGAGTGTGTGTTGTTGATAGCTGGTTTACAGCCTCACCTGGCCCCAGTCAGACTGACTGGGCTGTACACCTGTGGTGCAGAGCAATCAAGGCACCCAGGATAAACCAGCTATCACCACACACACACTCAGGAGAGAGCCACTGTAATGACAGCACATTACATCTGCTCGGCTTGCACCATCTTGCCATTTCCAATAAATGGATATTCTCAAACAACTACCTGTGTCTTGTGTCAGAGGGGCCCAGCAAAAGCCACTTATGTGGTGTGTGGCAGGAAACAACTGCTACAATCAGTTCGATTGCTTTGTTGTCTATTGGAATGTCCTAATTGGCCACTAGCAACGCAGCGCTGTGCAGCGCAATACGGCGTGACGCTTTGAGCTGAACGTTTGTCGGACACCCTGTTTCTATTTACTTCCTGTCGCTCTCGTTGAAAGCACTGTAGCACACGGTGTCATGTACGAGGAACGGCTGATTAATGTAGTTGAAATGAGGAGTTATCTCGTAGTTTGTTTACATGATGTAACAGAAGTGCATATTTAACGGATTCAGTAACACGATAGTCGGAAGCTCGCTTGCTGCAAGGACAGCAATGGTCTTTCTCCTCAAACTCTGACCTTTCTCCTCAAACTCCTCCACTATCATTAAAGTCCAGGTCTCCGACGAGTTCCGACTCTATTGCCAGGATTGATAGAGAATTGAAGCATCGTTGTCTTGTTCTACTCCAGTTCATTTTTAATCATCGCCATGTGGAAAAACGCATGTTTAGCATTCTCTAAAATGCATCCATGATGTTTGACAGTTTAGTTAGCAGCTAACTTTAACCATGAAGTGTGTGTGGTTGTGTCGGACACACGTCGTCATATGCACAGTGCTTGATTTGTTGAACTGCTTGATTTGTTGTTATATATTCCTTCATATCATTATAATACTTGTGTAGACTTGTCCCTGAAATGAATATGTCTCTCAAATTTTACAATAAAGCCTATAAAACTCGGACACACATCACCATAAGCGCAGAGTGGAGTTCTCAACTGCATCATTCGTTATTATTTGTTCTTTCATATAATTATATAATAATAAAAATTAACATTGCACGACAAACTGAAATAGCGTAGCCTAAATAAGTAATGTGTGCATATTCTTTTTTTGATACGGGGGCCGGGACATTGTAGACTAGGTAAACTTGGTAGGCCTAATAATGGTAATGATATGTGATTTGATGTTTTATAAACATATATTATGATGTTTTTTGTTGCAATCCATAACAAGACATCAGGCGATTGTTGCGCAAGCCTGCATGAAAAGTCACATTATGTTTTATTTCTGTCTGCGCATTATGCAGATAATTGAAGAACTTATGTAACGCAAGTAAGAACATTGTTTGATTAGTAACTAACTGTAATGTGTTTACTGAATTTTGAACAGTAATGTGTTACATTACCTTGTAACAGACAAATATGTGGTTACAGTAAGTTATTATGTAACGCGTTACACGCAATAACTGACATACTTCAGACACTTAGTAACTTACATAATTCAGACATGCAATAACTGACATACTTCATACACTTAGTAACTTACATATTTCAGATATTTAGTAACTGACGTACTTCAGACACTTAGTAACTTACATATTTCAGATATTTAATAACTGACGTACTTCGGACACTTAGTAACTTACATTATTCAGATGCTTAGTAACTTACATACTTCAGACACTTAGTAACTGACCTACTTCAGACGCTTAGTAACCTACATACTTCAGACACTTGATAACTTACTTACATTTGAACAAAAGCCAAAATGTTCAGTGAAAAGTTACACTGTGGAGCTTTGACATGTGCTGATAGAAGACATTTTTCAGTAGAATGACTACATGTTTCCTTTTATGATTGGGATGGGTGGGTGCCAATGGTATTGCACTAAGACCAAGGTCACCGCAGAGTGTAGTCTGAGGCAGGAGGGCTGTAGAGATGAGTTACCAGGCCTCTCTCCTCTGATTTACAGCAGGACTGTGGCCATAATGCAGCCACAATACCTGCACTCAGCTGAAGATGCAGAGAGTGAACGGGGAAAGAGAGAGGAGTACCAAAGCCTGGCATAGAGTGTCCGATATTCCAACAGAAAGAGAGAAAAAATACTTTTTTCCTTCTAATCATTCTCAAAATCACGTTCCCGCCTATGTAGAGTCACACGTGTGAGCCACACGGCCAAAAAATTCAAATGAGCTTCCATGCTGCAGCACTGTTTCCTGAGCACTCAACGTTAGTTAAGTGAATTACTCCATGTGCCATTTGGGGGGTGGATGGAGGACACGTCTCCTCTACAGCTTGTGTCACTCACTGGCCTTCACTGACGTCTCTTCCCAGTTGGTTTTGACACTGAATGTCGGACGTAGTCACCCTCCACCTCTAACTCTTCGTCACCCATTAGGCTCCAAGATGGAGGTGTTTGAGAGGGAGTGCCATCAGGTAGGATCAGCTCAGGTCTCTCCCACTCTACAGAAGCACTTTTCTTTGTTCTCTGCATCTGTTCAGCGTCACACGACAGCTCTGATTAGCTTCAGTCAGACTCTTAATAGGACAGTCAGCACAGTACAGGCTAGCTGCAGCCCAGCTCACACACACACACACTCACACACATACACGCACACATTCATAGTTTCATAACGATGATATAAACGCATTTGCATTTATCTTACACAATTAATAATGCATCATGTGCAGATACATTTTTTTAATATATTTATATAATTTGGTCAGATGCATGTGTGTGTCTGTATCATAGACATAGCATCCGTCACCCATTGGGTGACAATCGTTATGAAGCTGTAGATTTTGCGTTACAGGTGGCCATTATTTGACATTTTTACAACAGGAAACGATCTATATTTGGCACATTGAGGGCATGAATTGAAATGGTTGCCTCGCAATAGCCTATGGCCAAAACGTATTAATATTCCATCCTTAATAACTTTTTAATGAAAAACAATTCTCAAACAGGACCTCGCAAAATACAAAATATGGAGATGAACAAGCCACTGAGATCCTAACTGAAAAAAATGTAGTGGCTTTGTGTTTACGAGAATGAAATCAGATGCAGAACATGTCTTTCTGCATCCAACCACCGCGAGCCACCTATAGGCTGTGGAACTACATGTTAGTGGCTTCTGCCAGGGCTCTTCAAACAGGCCATCATGGCTGCCGCTTGTCTGTATGTGCGTAGTGTGTGCATGTGTGGGTATGTGTGTGTGACAGTGCATGGATGAGTACATGCGTGTGCATGTGTATGCGTGCATTTGTACATGTTTGTGTGTGTGGATGCATACATGTGTGCATGCCCCAGCCCCCCACTGGGCTGTGTACCCACAGACCGCCTGCCCCCAGTGCCGCCTGGTGGCTGCAGGCCAGCACTAGTGTGTGTGTCATAGCCCACCTGTTCAGCTCTTATGACTGTCAGCCGTTATTAAACATCCAGGTGGAGAGATCTGCTCAGCGCAGTCTGCACTAGATCACCAAGGTGCTCAGTCTCACACACGAGCGTGCGCGCACACACACGTATCCACACACACACAAACACACATGCAGGCACACATACACATACACTCACACACACATACAAACAAACACACACACAGGCAAACACACACACATACAAACACACACACAGAGGCAAACACACACAGGCAACCACACACACACATACACTACCTTGTTGCAGCAGTGTTGACGGGACCATGATTACACTGTAAGCACTGTAGTTATTCACCCTCTGCCCAAACTCTGACACCGCACTCCATCTTACATACTGGCCCACACTGAGGCATCCACACATACTGTAGCATGCGCAAACACCTCTCACACACACACAAGCACGCACACACACACACACACACACATACTTGACAAACACACATACACAGACACTTTCTTTGACAAATAAAATCCTATAAATATTTGCTGTTTCATGCCCATTCCCTTTGTTGCGTCCCGCACACAGTAACTGAGTATTGCCCAAAACCATTTCTGTGAAGAATACGTGTGGCTCCCACACTGAAAGTGATAGTGAATTGATTTCTAACAAGGGGCTAAATTGTTTCTAGCTTTTTAATACGTTGTTTTTTTGTGCACACTTTAAAGAGGATAAGTGAATAGTTGAATTGTTTCCCTGAATAGATGTTTGCTCAGGGCATGCCTCTGTATTCAATAAAGTAGGTTTAAGGAATGAAATACTTGCTCTGCCCTCCTGAACCATTGTTTTAACAACTTTTTCAGTAAGCCATCATTCCATCCTACACTAAGACCAAATGTTGCTTCACTGAAAAGCATCTTTCCAGTTCTCTAAACACCCAAACTAATCTTACTGGCCACTGGGCTGCATTATAACTGCATTTATTAAAAGAGGAATAACATTTAATAATTAAATGTATACTGCGCTACGCTATGCCATGATGCACGCTATTACCGTGACGTGGTTAAGAGCACGTCAGCTGTGACGTGCTGTGATAAACCGGTTCATTATTATCTGTCCTTTGTCATTTGTCATTTATTGTACTATTTGTAAGTTTGTTGCTATTGGGTCTCTCTTGCAAAAGACATGCTCAACCTCAATGAGACAAACCTGAATAAATAAAGGTTAAATAGAAAATAAGAAGAGTATTCTTCTTAATCAAAAAACACACATTTACAAAGACGTTCACTTGGCATGTCACAGTGTGCCGTTTTAAAAAAAAATACATTTCCACTGGTGATTTTTTCCAGCCCATGTCCCCCTGGGTAGCAGCATTTGGTTTGTATTTACCCACCCCTAGATAGAACCTGCAAGCACGGTTGAAAATAGCATCAATAAAGCAGTAATTTCTGCAGCCCCATACTGCAGCAGCCTAAGTAATGATAGGCAACACCGCTGAATCAAACAGTTTAGTGAAGCATTTAAAGGGGAAGCCACCCATGGCTTCACACTTTGCAATGATGGCACCAAGGGCACGATTTGCATGTTTAGCAATATAATTCACAGACCCATTGTAAACGTGTGATGGACTGGATCCCATTCAGGGTGTCTACTTACCTGACACTGGATAGACTCCAACCTCCATGAGCCTGAGCCAGAAACAAACAGGTATAGAACATTGATGAATGGATGTGCAGTCTAGCACATCAAACTATGGATTTCAACCCCACTTATGTGTTGTGTGCAGAAAACTAGAGCTTAAAGGTGCACTGTGTAGACTTTAGTGGCATCTAGCGGAGTGGACTTGGCAGATATGGAATATAATATTCATGTTTTCATTAGTGTATAATCCCATGAAAATAAGAATTGTGCTTTCTTTACCTCAGAATGAGCCCTTTATCTACTTAGGGAGCGCGTCCTCTTCCACAGAGCCCACCATGTTGCACCACCCTGTTTCTACAGTAGCCCAGAACAGACAAACGGCTATAGAGCGGACGTGTTTGATCATGTTGCAGAGAAGAGCAACTATTGCACCACACTGCACTGTTTGATTGTGATAATGACCTTGTTAGGCAGCTCTGTGTGGTAACACGAGTTGGTGGGTGGCAAGGGTTTAGCAGGGTGACCCGTTGCATTCGGGGCACTGCAAGCCCCTTGTGGTGAAAAAGAAATGCAGCTGAGTGGAAAACAGGTGCTTGATATTGCAGTTCACATTGTCAAATGAATAGGCCAGATGGCATACCTAAGTGAGATACTTTAAATCACCTCAATGCATTCCACCAATCTACCAATATATTGTAATTACACCATAAGTATGGGATTGGAAATGTCTTGCGGTGTATATAAACGTTTGATCGACAGTTAGGAGAGTCACTAGCTGGGATGTTGTAGTTCAGCACAGGCCGACACCATGGTGACACCAATACTTGACCCTCCCACCCCAACGCTGCATCTATGAGGTCAGCATAAGCAGTGTGAATGAGGCGGGGGGGGGGGGGGGGGGGTAGAGAGGAGGAGGGGAGCGGAGGGTCTCCCAACCCAAGGGCCAGAGTGGCAACGACGGTTGTGGCCGGCAGAATGACGGGGAGGACACAACCACTTGACTCTGGAGAAGCAATCAGTGTCCAAGGGGTTTAATGCACTGCCTTGGGTCTCAGCCACAGCACTTGGGTTTGATAGCCGTGTCATTATGGGAGGAGGGTGTCTGGAGGTCTTCAGTGGCGAGGGATTAGTGGACGAGAAGGGGTACAGGAGTGAAGAAATAGAGAAGTGCTGGAGTGGAGAGCGAGTGGGGAGGGATCATGCCCTCTCTCCACACGCCACCCTGGACCCAGGAACTTCCTCACCTCCTCACCCCCCTCCCCCCATCATCATCCTGCTCTTCACCACACACCCTCACCGATTTCCCTTCACATTAGTGACACACAGTGAAGAGGTTTCCTTCGATAGGACATTATCGTACATTACGTGTCTTATGTTTACGTTCCAAACTTTGGATGGTTTCCAGTGTGCTGCAGAATGGAAATGAATTTGCCAAACAATAGCTCGTTTTGAAGGACACCACTATACATCTGCAAAGTCATGTTTACGCCGTGTATCTGTCTGTTTCAAAAAGAGAAGAACCGTGACACAAATAATACATAAAACATGACAAACGAATATCTGACAAGATTCGCAAGGACTACCGAATTGACTTGCTGATGAGTTAAAGCTGATGCCATTAAGCCTACTCAAGCTGCACAACTGTGTTATCTTAAAGTTCATACCGAAGATGAACGGGATCTTGTTCACTCTGATGACTGAGGCCTGACTGTTCTTTAAGGTGCTTGGAAGTGAGAGGGAGGAAGACAGAGAGAGAGTCAGACAGAGAATAAAAAGAAGGGAAAATGGGGAAGAGACAAGTCAATGTGTGATTGCTGTGATGGCAGATGCTAGGCTAAGAGTTGTCATCAGCGTTGCTGGAGCCTTATGGAAGAGAGCCAGGTCCATGGTTTTGATTAGGCCAGCTGCGGCTGCGCCGTTTCCCCCAGCATGGCTTTGATTAGCGCCTCCATGGAAATGCGCGCCCTACGCTCAAAGAAAACCGGGGGAGTAGCTACCTGTCATGAAATTCATAAATACGGCTACTAAGTGCACGGGCAACTGTATATTTTAAAGTCTAATATTCCCAGCCATCGCGTTTTCATTTCATAGTAAAATCCCCAATGATGGCCCCCAACTCCATCCCAGCCGTTCAATAGGTCCCAAGGTACACCGAGGAAGGTACATAGCAGCTCTTCCCCCCCAAACTAGAGATGCGGGAAAGAGGTCTCTCTCTCTCTCTCTCTCTCTCTCTCTCTCTCTAACGCACAACAAAGGCTCAGCGCCAGATGCTGTGAAAACCCCCCCCCACCCCACCCCCCCCCAAAAAAAACAATCCACAACACAAACACAAAAATATATAAATGAATCAGCGCAGCAGCACAGGTATAAATAAATAAATAATGTATGCGAGGAGCTAATTAAATGTGTTTATTCCTGTTATCATATGCTGCCCTCATTTCCCCCCACTTGAAACCATGAATCATTAAGTGGCTGCTAAATTGGTCTCCGGGGGCCGTCCTTAGTGGCAGGAGGGGGGCGGTCACATCCTGTCTGGCAGGAGGCAGGTGCGCAGCGGACGGACGGATGGCCTGTGCTCCCGTTGGTGGGGGTAGGGAGGGGGTGGGATGGGGGTGGGGGGGGGGGGGGGACGTCGTCTGCGTGACAGAGGGGGGGGGGCGGGGGGGGGGTTAGGCTTCACGCTGGGAGGTGAGCGGCCGGAGGTGAGCGGCCGGAGGAGAGCCCACGAGGCGAAGGGGGCTGACAGGACCGTCACCGAGGGGGCCGCCGGCACTTTGATTAATGAGGGCATTTGAAAGACAATTAGCGGGAGCAGATTTGCTTTCAAACGCCTTATCAATCAGAACGCCTTTTAATTCAAAGTGTATAGCAGCGCCGCACCCGCGCCATAGCAGTGTGCGTACGCAGCGGTGTGTGCAGCTACAGGGATGGGGCTGCCATTCAGAAAAGGAGGGAGCGGGCGGCAGAGGGGGGTGGGGGTGGGGGGTCGGGGGGTGGGCTGACGTTAAAGAGGTGGACGTGTTTTTTTACCCGTGTGGTCACAGCCCTTATTAGAGTGTAGAGGCTGTTTATCACATGCACCGCAACGTCCCCCTCGTCACACGTGTCAAGTGCAGACCAAGTGATATAGGATATACCGCACACCGTACCGAACCATCTCAGATTCAGCACCCGTACCTGTTATTATGTATGTATGTGTGCTGTACTATAGACTTGTGGACAAAGAAATGCTTACAGCAACACAGCGCTTGAAGGTCATGCATTCTTCATCGGTGAATAGTGGCCAGGCCTCTGCTATTGACAACTTGGAAGTAGCCATTCGGCTTCCTTTCATTTTGTTTTGTCTTTTCAGTGACTTAAGTAGACCGCATATGAAGTGACGATACAGTAATTACATTGGTGATCCAATCTGAAATGAAATCCGTTGTAATATGACCAACTTGAAAAGATTCAGTCTATAATTGAAGACCCTACACAGAGGATATTATCAGCAAGCAACAAGAATATACGAATTTCAGCCATGGCTTTAAATCAACTCATCAAGTGAAATGAAAGTTTCTGTGAGGCAAGATTGATTCAGGGAATAAATTACTTAGAAAGCAATAGTTCAAGCTCACAGAACAAAAAAAGTCTTCACATTTTCAGTTTCAGCTTTTCTCCTAACAGCTGACAGGTGGAAAGGTCGATATTCAAGAGATATTTTCTCGGGATTCATGACAGCAAAGAGGAGTGTGCTACAAATATACATATAAAGAGTTCACCTCAGTGAGCATCCCCCCCCCCCCCCCCCCCCCCCCCCCCCGCGCGTGCGTGCACATTCGCCATCTCTCACAATTACTTGTCAATCATTTCAACGCAAATGATTTGAACCACTGGAGAGATGATGTCGGACAGCCTGTGTGCTTAAGAGAGTGAAAGATGTGCTTTCATGAAACAAGAAAACCGGCAAGTAAAAAAAAAAACCCTGAAGTGTCTCTATTGATTCCATTCCCTGTAAATAAAGCGCGGGGCAACAGGCAAGAAGAAACAAACAGCACTGACTAGGTTGAGAAAACCTGGGGTAACAAATCAATAGGTGTCCTAACTGATGGGTCTTCTAAGGTTGGGCTTTTTTCTCAGTCTGTAGGAGGAGGAGGATGGGGGGGGGGGGTGCATGGTCAACCTCCTCTTGACTCATCCGTAGGGTCTATAATGGGGCCCAACTGTGAACGCAGCTCATATGCATTAAACCCACGCATCTCCTGGAAAGTGCTATGAGGAGGGCTCTTGAGAGGGCAATGGTATACACACCAGGACCTCTGTCAAGGTCTTGTCTTCCTCCTGTGTGGCGTTAACTGGGTTGTTTTTGAAAGACGTATTCAAGGATAATCCCTTGAGACCATCTCCTTTTCAAGGAAGTCCAAATTTGCTATATTTGTGTGGTAATGAAGCAGCTTATATTAGCGTACACTCTGATTCAAGAAAAATTCAATATTCCCCATTTCCAATTCATGTGCTTTGCCAATATACAGTATATCTGTAGCTACAAGCACTCTACTTATATGTATCCACACAGATCCCATATCAATTCATGGGGGATTTGACTTCACTGCCACTTGTATTAAAAATGTTGTCATATGTTCATTTAAGTTTTAAATTCAGGGACTATTAGACTTAGCGTATGTCCTACTGACAATAAATGAAAATGTCAGGCCATAAATATTCAAATCCGCTGCCGTTAGTCAGTTTGGTGCACTTCTCTCTGTAAGGAAGAGGTGGAGTAGCGCCAGTGTTTGTCGAGACACCAATATTATAACTGTCCTCATTCAGGTGTGCTATATACTGCATTTGGCTGTGCTATATGGTAAAGTGAGTTCCTGTTGTGGGCTCCCTCTCCAGTTCCCCTGCCTACTTTGTTCCAGCCTAGCGGGCAATAAGGAATGCCGCCTGCCGCATTCAATTTCCCATTAACTGTTTTATTTCATGGGAAATTTGCTTCCTGCATGCTGTAATTGGTATGTGGGCACCTCCTGATGTGAGCATTAGGAATTTCTAATATAATGTTTTACGCAGGTGAAAGTATGCATATATTACCTTTTCAGTGGCAGTTTATTGGATTGTTATTCTCAATTATTTACCCATATCCTGTGTGAAACTGAAGTTTCACACTATATTAACCGGGTTTTCCTTCATTTTTGTAATGGCCATAAGCGTTATGCATGTAGGCGTTACCAATGCTATGAAAGACAACGCATTGTATTGCGGATAACCCAAAACGGGATCCAATTATAACTTACATTTGTTTCCTATAAGGATACACTTCTTAAACGTGCTTTCAAACGATCAAACAAAAGCTCTTTTTTTGCACATCACCACAGCCCGCCCCTATAATGAGTTGATTGGTAGGAGGCAGGGCGTTCCCATGCAATCTGGGTGCGCCCAAATTGCACCTGAGTGTAGTTGCGCTACAACCCATTGAGAGCAACATTGATTGTTATCCTTGACAAAGACAACAATACATAAAAATAAGCTAATACAATTACAAAATAAATGAGAACTATGTTTTTACTAATCCGGTACATGCATGTACACAGTTGAATGAGAGATATTTCTTCATGCTTTAGGAGCATGTAGTGACAATCTTACCTCAAATTGCGAGGGCAAACTAGGTCTGTTTTGCCTTATTTCATTCATAATTTTCTATGGTTCGGTTAGTGTGAATTTGTGTTTCGAATTCTAGACACGGGCAGAATTGAAAGGCAAAAAATGTAATAAGTCCTTTTCCAGCAGAGGCCAAAACTGGGTGCCATAATGATATTCATTTGCAAACAGGAAGAAATTCTAATGGGCAATTAAGATGATCAAGCCTGCCAAGCTACACGTGAAGAACAGAGCAGAGTCCTGGTGCCAGCGATTGCGTGTCCTCCACCCTCAGCCTCCTTCCTCCACTGGCCCGGGCTTTGTCTTGTGTGTGTGCGTGTGTGTGTGTGTGTATGCGCGCGCGTGTGTGTGTGCACGCGCGTGTGTGCATAAGGATCAGGGAGGAGAAGGAGGAAAAAAGGCTCCAGAAGCACACAGTATAATTGAACTTTCCACATTATTTCTCCCTAATATGTGCTGCCACTTGGTCTCATTAGTGGAATGATGTGCTCTCCCGTTCTGGAATGAACTCTTTGGCCGAGTAATTAAGGCTCCTAAAGTTTCCAGTCCTTTGTTTAAAGAATTTGTCCTTGTGCTCTCTGTGCCCCATCAGCTGCCTAATTAGCGAGGCCTTTGTGTGATTAAAAATTCTCACAGAGATTCCATTGGATATTTTCCTCTGTTAATGAGTGTTTGTGGACAGCTGGGAACGGGCGGAGGGCTCCCTCCTTGTAGGACCTCCTGCGCGCCCGGCTAGACCTCTGTCAGGGCCCAAGAGTGAGAGCTGTCACTTCCGTAGCGTGCGTGTGTGTGTGTGTGTGTGTGTGTGGGGTGGAGGGGGGAATGGTCAAAAGCTACCAAGGCCCCCGCAGGAATGGAATTGCATTGAAATATAAATGAGGATGAATATTCATATTTTTTTCCACTTCGATCAAAAAAAAAGAAAAGAGGAGGAGAGAAAAAAAGTGCTGAGTATAAATATACATGTGTGTCAGTTTAAGCGGCAGCCCCCAGGAAGAACTTGGCTGTGTTTCTGAGTCTCCCTATTAATGCAGCCCCTGGCATTGTCTGCTATTATCTTCAGGCTCCTTTTCTCCCTAAAGTTGGGGTCACCCTCTCCACTGAGAATATCACGTTGGAGGCGAGAGAGAGAGAGACAGAGAGAGAAAGAAAGAAAGAAAGAGAGGCATTTAATGAAGCCCACTCGGAAGTAAAGAAAGAAGGGGTCAAACCCAAATAAAAGGAACAAGGCGGCTATGTGTGCAGAAGATAGCAGAAGTCCAGAGGGAGAGAAGGGGGGTTTGCGAGGAGAAG
>JAOPHQ010004265.1:377500-430000 GCA_030340625.1 Merluccius polli | reverse complement strand
TAATGACTATGAAGCCTGGAGGAATGCTTTTTTTTCTCGTGCCTTTGCTCATTGCTCCCTCTTTCTTTTATTTCACTCTTAGCATGCAGAGTTGATAAGTTGATTGATGATAAGTGTTATTAATTTCAATGAGTGAGCCAATTAAAAAATGTGCTTTATCTAATTTGATAGCTAGACATAATTGGCAAAAAAGTTGAAACGGAAAATTCCCAATTAATAATATGGTGCATTTAATTTCCCACTTTTTCTAGAATAATGGATTCCAGCGTTTAAACTTTTGCTTTGCAAAGACTTACAAGATGCTGTTGGACTATTCAATTAGCCATGTGTCCCCACTCATAGCTAGGTGCACAGAGTAATCACATGGAAAGCAAAAGAAATAATTACATTTAATGACAAAGACGCCATCAAGGCATTAACAAAGTCCGCAGCTCATAAAACATGAAAAAGCTCCTGAAGAAAGTGTGATAAAAATGTCACATATTCTCGACATCTTGTCACTTTGTCACATTGAAAAACTACCAATTTCACAGGTAGCAACAAGCTATGCAAAAAACCTCCATTTACCAAAAGGGAGCTACTGAAAAGACTGCTCTATTTCCCATGAATAAGGTCACTTATCAGTAAATGTAAAGTCACCAACTTCTCTTCATCAATTCACTAAGGGCATAGACGGGGGAGGGGCTGTCGGGTCATTTCTTTGTAATACACCCCTGGGCTTTTTATTATGAGTTCATTTCCCGTTGTAATATTGGGACATCTCTATAATTGTAAAAGTGTAATAGACACTAATAGAATTTCATTTCTGAACCCTGAATGGTCCATACCATCTCCCCTCAATTTGAGTAGAATAATGATTTTTTTTATGTCCACGCACGGCTTCGTGTGACCTTATTTAATCTCTGGGCTGATCAGAAAATATATTGATTCAATTACAGAGCTGATGACAACCGAACAGAGAAGAGGGGAGGAAAAAAGGTCAGCATATATTTGAAAATGTAAATCTTAACAATGTCTTTTGGGTTTGCTGGAAGAAAAAAAAAAAGCCATTATGAAATGTCATTTGGTTCCAGTGGTATCGAGCCCTTTGCCTTTCCTTCCCAGGCCAACGGGCGCTGCTGCCCTGGGAAGGAAATGTTATAAGAGCTTTGTCTTGTTTTTCTGTTCTGTACTCATATTTTGTAGGGTATAATGATAGAGCATATTGTATCATAACTGGCCTTTTTGGAAAATCTTGCTTGACCTTGATTTAACGAATTTCAAAGGCGCTTACATGTACAACACATTTATTTATCGCTGTGTGCAAATCTTAGAAAATTAGCAAGACATATTCTGTACTCAAACATTGAACAAAGCTTAGAGATGCATTCATTCTAAAAATGACATGCACCGCACCACACTGGGCTCTGCTAATTATTTGTTTAGTCATTAAAATCTCATTAAAATTAAATTGTTCATTTGCATACCACTGTCTGCTGCATCATGAATTATTAATTGCAAATAAGTAAATGAATGCAATTAGAGAAAATAAATAACCTAACATATGCACCTACAGATATGTCGTGTTTGACATTGAGGTGGGAGAAGAACAATTACTATGAAATAGAAAGAGACCAGCTGAACCCTGAGGACACTCATTTTTACCTGTCTAAAGACAGCTGCTGCAGAGCAGTATGCTGTGTGTTATTATGGGCAGGACATGGTGGTAAAACCAAGGACTCCTATTCAGGTAGTGCTGATCACGGACACACCAGGGCTGCAACATAGAAACGGCCGTACTAGAAGTTTCTCTCTGCACACGGGAGAAAACAGTAGTCAGTTTTCACTGATTAACTCTCTCTCTCCCGCTGTCACTGCTTGGTTGTGGAAAATTATGAATACATTGATTTTTGCCTCTTGCAGACCGATTTAAGTACTTGGGATGAAAAAGGGCCACCCACCCTTTCGTCGCCCTCCTTGTTGCCTCACGTCTGTATTTGTAGATAGATTATGCTTTCCTCAGCGCTGAAACAATTAAAACATCTAACCCATGCAAACAAATGTTTGGCTGTCGTTCACCATCGTACGCTATATTAGGCTTATTACTGTTGCTGCTGCTTGTTGTTATTATTGTTGTTGTTGTATGTTGTTGTTGTTGTTGTGGAAGGCTTGTGTCGTTGTTGTTGTTGTTGTGGATGCTTGTGTTGTTGTTGTTGTTGTTGTGGACGCTTGTGTTGTTGTTGTTGTTGTTGTTGTAGTAGCGACAGTGGCTCCCATATTTCTCCAACCAGGGATTGATAGAAGTGCACTCTTTTTCAAATCACTTCATTAATTAAAAGCGGTTGGGGAAGGTTCTGGGCTAATGGATTAGACTGGGGCTGGCCGGTTCAGGCCTGTTTACCGGAGGTCACATTTCATTTGCTGCCTATGTCAAGCGAGCGGCGGCAGGGCCTCTGAGGCTATCTAATCAATGTCTTCGTGCCACAGCCCTTGAATGAATCCATTAACGTGTATGTGGATGCATCCTGCCCAGAGAAAAGAAGTCTCTTGATACTTCTGATAGAAATTAGCCATGAATTAGGAGTGGGGCTAGGCTCATTATGGACGGCAGCCAAAGCAGAATTAATAGGCCATCAGAGCCTCTTGTGTGTTAAATCCCATTTGTTGGCCTGTGCTTTATGAAAGCCCCCCCCCCCCCCCCCCCCCTCTCTCTCTCTCTCTCTCTCTCCGTTGCTCCCGGGCCTGGCGTGAGACCCCTTGCACACCCGCCACAAAACTTCACTTGTTAAATAAAGTTGTGGGAGGAGACCCAGGCTGGGAGGGCTGGGAGCTGGGGACTGGCGTTGCAGTTTAGGCTAATGATATTGAGGGGAGGATGGAGATGGAGGAGGAGGAGGAGGAGGAGGAGGAGGAGGAGGAGGAGGAGGAGGAGGAGGAGGAGGCACAGAGGCTACAGGCAGAGCTGGAGTTGTGATTGCATTTGGGGGGGGGGGGGGGGGTCGGATAGGCTTAGTCTGTGGCCAGGCATGGAGCTAAGAGGGCTTTAGTAGGACACTGGGGGGATGCTATAGTCATGTGGGCCTCTTCAGCACAAACTTCCTCTCTGCAATGTCCACTAATCCCACAAATTGGTCTTCAATGATTCTGTGTGTTTAAGCGGAGACAAAGATCTGACCAAATCTTTTTATTTGGGAGAAGCATGTCTGAACTTCCCAAACGGATCAGAGGAAACTGTTTTTATCCAAGCTATTTGTGAAGCATGTCGTGGGGCACAATCCTAATTTTCTTGAACGCACAAAATAAAATATGAGATAACTATTGGGACATATGTGTTACTGAATATGCGTGTCTGACTCAGAGTCGAGGTCGGAGTTGGGTTTAGATTTCTCTGCATTAGCATATCATTGCCTTGACCCATTAACTATATCCCACTTCATTTCCTTAATATTTCAATTTGAATGAATTATTTGAGGACATTGAACCATTTTACCACAGGTAAATTTAGATGAGTAACACCAGGGCACATTTTATTATTATGGAAAATGAAATGAAAATGATCACCTTCAGCTACCTAAGTCACTCCTAACCTTCGACAAACCTTGGAAACCCCTATTTTACTTCTGAATTGGACAGTTGGAGCCAATAAACGAATGGAAAATTCTAAAGAAAATGCTGGGGAAAAAGTAGGCAGAAGACAGCGCAGTCAATAAACATTTTATTTTTAAGTGTCTCAATGTTGATGCTATTGGACGAGTGAAAAACAACAGTGGCAACAACATGGAGGAGGTTTTCTCTGGAGTGGCCTCTGCCTTGGCGGAGCGTGCGAACGCAGCCGTAGCATGGACTCACCTTGACTAAAGCAATAATAACCTCTAAACAAACCGCTTCCTACCCAAATCAAACCAGTCACCCGAGCTACGATGGACACGGACAGCACAGAAGGACGGCCCCGAACGAACACAGGAAAGTACGCATGCCGAGCCCACTGGAGGGCCATTACAGCTCAGGCGTCCTTTTTCTTTTTGGCCTAGACAGATAAACAACAATTCCCAGAGTGCACTTGTCCTCTATGGTCCCAATTTACATGAGGTTTGGCAGGGGGGGTCTCAGCACATAACCATGTTAGAGGTCAGTGTGAGAGTATGCATGCACAGTACATAGCCTCATGCTACACAGGCAGAATGATAAACTCAAGTGTTCTCTAGAAACCAAAGGGATATTTGGGCATTCAAATGAACACAGGCGACCTTGCACAACGCTTGCATGCATTTAAAACAATGTTAGATGTACGCATGTATGAACGTCGCTCTACGTGTCCGCGGCACGATTGTGATGTTCATATTCATGCTTTTTTTTAAATTGTATTCTTATTCTTTGTTTCATATGCTGATACAGACACACTATATGTAAATTAGATCTAAAATGTCTCCCATGCTTGCCCTCTTTCTCCAGTGCCAGAGTCACGCATCATTGTCAGCCGCACAGCAAAACAAGATGAAATAAAATTGTAAGCCGTCCTGGCAGTCAAGGACACCATTCCCTCACCGTAATAGCCTGTATCGCCGAGCCACTCCATGTGTAGCTTTTCTTCACTGCTCTGGGCTTTTATTCCTGGCAATAAGCTCTTTATCACTCCTCAACACAATTCATTTAAAACCACCGTCAAGAAGCAATCAAACCTTAAGTAAGAGGATTCAAAGTCAGTGTGTTATTGTCAAGCAAAGTAGCATTACTTCATTTCCATAATGCACCCCGAATAGAGATGCCAAATACGTAATAATAAAGATAAGTACACACACAAAAATAAACAAATAGGCAATAATAAAGATATGAACATACACACAAAAAATAAACAGCTAATTTCTTTTATTTCTGTTCTAGGTTGAAAAATCATTTTAATTTGGGTGTGCTATTTTGTGTTGTTGTTGTCGTTGTTGTTGTTGTTGTTGTTTTCTCCTGCATCTTCCTCTGGCGCTCTCCAGGTTTGTATTATGTTGGGCTTACCTGTCCCTCTGTCTTGGACACCTATGATTTAGTATTGCTTGACATATCCATTACACCGCGCAGATTGGCTATTCTTTTTTTTCCCCCCTGCTGTGTCTCGGCAAACCTATAGAAATGACATGTACCCTTTTTATTCCCCCCCCCCCCCCTCTCATGTCCTCGATTCACAGGTGGCACATTTAGAAAGGAGTGGATTCTAATTTCGGGAGTCTTTCCCTGCCATTAACTATGGCGACAGAAGAGACGCCAACCTTGAAGAGGAAAACACAATGCGGGTGTTTATTTTCCACCCTGCTCTGTATACCCTGGCAGTATATACTCCCTCAACATGCGTTGCTTTTAATAACATAATATGTGCGTTATATGCTGTCACAATACGTAACCGTAACTGTGTTACGGTCTATTTTCCACATTCCACTAACTTGTAGCTGCTGTTGTTCTAATGTGTAATTGCGTGGGCATTTCTCTCGACAAACATTGATTTTTTACAAACAGATTGGCCTTCATCCCCGACGTGTTCGCTCCTCCATTAAGTGGTGATTTTATACATTCCTGACCACAGGCATTAAGTGATAGTTCATTGGGCTGCTCAGCCCAGGAGCCAATGAATGGATTTTGTTTGACCGCGCGGTCAAGAGGCCGACACTCACATTCTCGCTGCATGGAGAAACCCTTGCGTTACGTTGTCATTCTGGCTTCAAGTCCGCTCGGTACTTCTTGGACTACATTTGATTCAGATGTTTTATGTTGTTGTTGTTTTTTTAAATGAGCTTGATACAACTTGAGGGCACAGGCCCATGGGAACATTGAAAATTAGATTCTGCATCATCACAAAATGCCGTCGTCTCTTTCTTTATAAATCTGTCAGTGATTGTCAGAAACAATTTGTCATCACGGTAGATCTGAGTGTATTTATTTGGTGGACTCAACACATCATGCAAATATCTTCCTGTTATCGAGTACATTGTTTTCGATTGGTTCACGGAAAAGGATTTAACACTGGTGTCTGTTAGACATGGTGATGAATATGATGGTTTAATTCCATGTCCACCAACCCCACCCACTGGTTTTCTATTTAATACACTCACTTTACCAAGGGGATTAGGGCTAATACTTACAGGACCATGGCCCAAAAGTGAAGTGAATTAATGCTAATTAGCGTGCTAACAATTTGCTAATAACACAGCAATTGTTCTGTTTTTTTATTTTTTTATATTGCCTGTAATCTTACTCTCAAGGACCTCATTCTGTTAACGCCTGAGTGTGGCTTTAAAGCCACCGCCATTGCCAATGACACAGTTAACGACGCAATTGTTTGTTTGTAAAAGATTTTACACAATTCTATCAAAAATATACAGAATATTTAGACCTGTATTGCATTAAAAATAGTTTTTTTTTTCCCCATGACTCTGTCTTTGTCTCGTTATTTTTGTCTTCAGAAAGCGGTCGGTGCGGTTCTGAGGGAGCGGCAGACGTGTTGCACAGCCGCGGCGGCGGATCCAGCAGCAGGCAGAGAGTGGGAGGCAGGAGACACCAGCAGCCCGGCGCTGTGGCCAACTGCTCCCGCCACCGGGTCCACACACAACACCTTGCTCATTAACGGTGAGGCTCACCACCGTGCGCTGCTTATGGCCACACGCTGCTGCTGCTGCTGCTGCTGCTGCTGCTGCTGGAGTTGCGCGAATCACTCTTAGGCCCCCAAATCCCAGAACAATGTAAGCTATTGTTGTCACGCAAAGGAACACAGTGACACCAGGCAGTGGCAGTGGATTTATGGGCTATCATAGCCAGTGTTTTCCTCTTCTCACCTCCTGCTGGCGAACGCTGCCCCCACCATTACCGCCACAGCTGTCTCCCCACACCCAACAGTGATGAACGTAATAGTAATAATAATGATGATGATGATGATGATGATGATGATGATGATGATGATGATGATGATAGCATCACTTCAATCTCACTTTCAGTGATTACATTGTCCCACTCATTTCCATTTTTTTCTTAAATTATATTTAACTTCGTCTAGCATGCGCTGCAAACAGGATTACTGGTACTTATCTGAAATGAAAGTGCATTTTAACGCAGTTTAATAACCAGAGTGGAAAATCCAGTCCGTAGCAATAAAGCTAAAACAAAATGATTTGAATGGTGGGTGCAGAGTGCTTCTGTTCCTCTCACCCCCAAAAGCCCATTCTCCCAGTCTGCAGCTAACTATGGGAGAATGGAGTCAGGGCCATGTCTTCCTCATCACAGCCCCGACGTGAGTGTGTGTATCGGGGAGAGAGACGTTCACAGCAGCAGCCGAGTGTCTGCATCCACACTGCGGCTTTGAGAGGCTCTTCAAAGAGACGCTAAAAGGCCGACTTAAAAGCAAACCCAGATCATCAAACTCTGCAAGTTTCACAAGTGTATCGAAGAGTGCGTGGAGGGTGAAAGGGCGGGCGAGGTGGGAACAGTGCATGGAGAGAGAGAGAGAGAGAGAGAGAGAGCTGTTGTATGCCTCCATGCATCCTAAGTGGTCAGCAGTTTGAGCCCTGTCCGTGCCTCCTGTTACATTATGGAAGAGTAACACGGGGGTGTGTTTGTTCGCTAAACACAATTAACAAGGTTTCTCCTGCACATCAATACTGCTATTTGCATAGCGTATTGATCTGCGGTCCTTATAATCACAAAATGTTAATTGCACCAATTAATTCTCAATCTGTTTGTGCCCTTGTCTGGCCGCCTTGAGCCCTGAAGGTCAGTGTGAAAATGAACTGCTCTTTGAATCTCCTCCAGGAAAAGATTTTTTTTCTTCCCTGAGACAATGCGGCTTTCTACTCTGAAATCAAAAGGCCCTTCCATCCTTTATCGTTATTATCATTCCCTGAGAGTTGCAGCTAATGGGTTTGAAATCTTGTGATCGGATATGTCCTTTCAACAAGGTTTTTCTTGTCTTGTTCATTAACAGGCCGCGCACCTCCGAACACACACACACACGCCCACGCACGCAAACACGCACGCACACACACACACACGCGCACAAGCAGACACACACACCCCTGCAAGTCAATGGTTATTTACTCTCTTAAAGTTTGACTACTTTATAATGACCGTGTGCGGTGTTTATCTTTGTTGACGTGTTGCTTGTTTCATGTCTCCCGTTTTCTTTGTCAAGTGTCGGTGCTCGGCGCCTCCGTTCTCGTTACTGTGTGGCCGTGTTTTGACATGCTGCCTAACCTGACCTCCGCTGCTCCGGGTTTGAGATGATCCGAATAACGAGTGAGTCGTCTCCGCTCCCCTTCGACCGCTTGTCCACGGGGGGTACAGGGAGGCCCTTCCCTCTCCCGTTGTTTTAAGTAAGACTTGCTTCAGAAGACAACAGGGCGTACCGCACACTTGCCCGGCGCAGAGTTTTAAGACGCAGTCAGCGGTTGCTTTAACATCGGCACGGAAAAACCACAAGACACCTCGGTTCAGTAGTGTTAGGAAAATGAAGGAGCTGCTGGTGAAGTAGCCGTGGCTGGCGTAGGGCACCGGCAGTTCACTAAAAAAAGATGTTTTTGTAGTTCATTTTTTTATTGTACTGGGGTGGTGGGAGAGTGGTCTGCCCTGGACATCTACAGCGCTTGGCTATCTCCCAGGAACAGTCTGGATGGATGGATAGCTCAAGAGGTAACTGGAAAAGTGTATTTCTCTAAATTGGGTGAACTGACCCTTAAATAATTTGCAAGCGGCCACATATGCTATATGGTATGATATTTTTGGATATATATTTATTTTTGAACAACGTATTTATCTGTACCTTTACACAAGTACCGTCAAGGCAAAGTAAACGGCATTACAATATAGATATGGTTATTTATTTTGTTGAAACCATATTGCACTGCTATGCTTTGCTCAACTTCTGGAGTCCAATTACGAGTTTGCACAGATTGCATTCACATCGCTGTTCATTAGTCTCCGCATTGATTGTTTTTTCCCACTCTTGATGTGGTCAACAGCAAGAACCCAATTAGATGTTATTGAATGAGTTTCTGAGTGTACGTCTAGGAAGAAGGAACCAATCCCTTCCTTCCATGCCTGAACATGGCCAAATGACAAATGAGCCGCTTGCACGAAAGATGAAGCTTTCTACACCTGTGCCATCCCAGCAAATGAAAGAACTGATAGCCTCCGATTGCATATTCGAAATGCTTAATTTCTCCATTAAAAAACCTATTTACATGAATTAAGGACGATTAGCATTTTCAAACCCACTTCAACTTTGTCCGCCCCGAGCCATTAACATTTGAAAGTGTCGGCTGCTGCCAGACGCAAGGAAGCCCCCTCCGTTAGATTTGTGCTGACCCACCGATGATGGTCTCTAGATGGTCTCTTCTCTTCCTACGCCACCCTCGCTGCTGGAGGAAGCGCTGGCTCCGGGTCCAAGTCAAGCTCATTACACACAATCACCAGAAGCTATTGAAGGGAAGACAACAGAGTCGAGGGCAGAGGGAGGTCCAGCAGACAGTGCCGGGGGTGCAGCCACCTTTGGCTGAGTCATGTAATGGCGGGGGGGGGGGGGCCTCCTCCTCCTCTATCCAGCACTTTGACGCATATCCAGGACACATCGGGTCTCGCTCGGCTGTCATGATACTCGTCCTCGATGTAAACAACATGTGTATCTTCAAGATCTATACCTCTCCGACACACCTATAGATTATCAGCTTCCTGGTGGATCAGAGGCACTAATGATGATGAAGATGAGGAGGAAAAGTGGAAAAGTTATCGCTCCCATATAATGCCTTTTTATTTATATTTAAAAAAAAGCTAGAGCCAGAAGTGTAGTGTGTGTGTGTGCGTGCGTGTGTGCATGCGTGCATGCATGCATGTGTGTCCTCATTTACAGGCATCATAGCAACATTGTTGATGATGTATCTCAGGAATCAGTTGTTTTTGAAGAGAGCTCTATTAAAAAAGGTTGAAAGCAGGTGTATTTGAGTTAAGATCAAAGAAAAGCCTTGAATCCCTTTCAATTTCAAGGTACAAATATATACTCTAATGACTGAATGTACGCTTAAGGCGCTAAACTGCAAATACTATGCTCTGATGAAGGATGAGAATGTATTAAAAACTATTTATGGGTTGTTCAAATGTATTGTACACTGTTTGTATAGTGATGTATCGTACTTTTATGCTGACTGTTAGTAGGTTCAGTTCATCCTTAAGGCTCTTAAAATGTGTTTGTTATAAAAAAAAAACCTAAACAGGTACCAGCTACCATTAACATTATCAAAATGTCATCTATTTTGCGAGGACATTATTGTAGACATCATGGCTCAAGATTCAAAATGTGTCATCCAGACCCTGTATGGCACAGTGACACATTGTTCAAGTTTTTAATAACACATTATGGTGAAATAAAGCATAAAGGTTCCCTTTTCTACAGAAGAAATGTAAAGTCCTCTAGTTTGCTTTCGGTCTGAAAGCAGCACTGCATATCTTTATATGAATAATGGAGTCAATCCTACGTCCACATCTTTAAACACCACCCCAGTGTATCCAGTCATCAGCAGTAGATATATCATTAAGTTTGATACAGTGGGAAATCCCAAAGTTCGGTATATAAATTCGAGCCCTAATTATATTTCAACTAATTTCACTCATTTCTGATCATTGTGTCAGATCATCTTATATTTTATTCATGCTGCCAATGCGTAGAACGTATCTCTTGCTTTATTAATGTGATGGCTTCATATAACCCCAAATATGTTGTGATTCTGTCAATTGATTGAGATTCATAGTAAAGTTACACATTTGGCAAACGTTTCCATGGGCACAGTGTATCACTTTCCCTTCAGTGTGTGTGTGTGTGTGTGTGTGTGTGTGTGTTGTGGCTGCTGGCACCAACAGCTCCACTGTGAGAGGACCAGAGAGCGGAGTGGTGCTCCTCTGGACCACCCAGCCGTCCAGACAATATTTCAGGACACCAAAGGACAATCAAATGCCATCGTCTCACCGGATTTCCGAGCGATATTGTGCTCCCCTCCTGGCAATTCCTGTCTCAAATTTTAGCCGTATATTATCATGTGTGTCTGTGTGTGTGTGTGTGTGTGTTTTCTTTTTCCTATAGGTTTTATGTGACCTGACAATGTTCCAGGGTGGCCTTTACATCTTCTGTATATCTGCAGTGTATGAAAGGGACCGTATGAAGTCTACCTTCCCTGTTGTATTAGATTCGGCCCCTCGCTTACATCATGCTACATCAGCTAGCTTGCTAGCGGCTACACCGTAGCCATTCTTTCTTTTCTTCTTCAGATATTCACTTCCCCTTTTCGTTGATCCATCGATCACTTCTATTAATCTGATGCCTGTGTAAGCCATGGCAAACACATGCAAACAAAACTAGGAGTAAATATTATTCAGCCTTTATGAATAATCCTGCAGTCTGTATTGGGAGAACAACTTCTATTATTATAATTGTGTTATTGATTACACATAACTCACATTGTCTGATTATAATTACAATTTAATATTGACTATCCTCGTGCAATGAATTCATTCTCTGCGTGTCAGTTTTGTTGACTTGTATGATCTATGATTCGTCAATACCATCGATCCTCCCAAAGTTCACCCATCCATATGTGACTGGCAGATCAGTGTTTTACATAAAAAAGATTGAGGAGAGGCGATCTGCATGTCAGCAAAATGTCACCATAATTGAGCTGGGCTGCTGTAATTGTCCCTTAAGAAAGTTCTAACTGTTTTATAAACAGGCCTGTGGAGCGGGCCGGGCATCAGTCACAGGGGAGGCCGTCAGCGTGTCCAAGGACGGGAGCGCGGGACGCTCAACAGTCAGGGCAGATGTGCAGACCTCTATCTCATGGAATTTAAATGGCCTTTCAATAGGAGGCCTGGCATGCTGTCCACGCCAGGGGCTGCTCTGAGGGGACCGCCGACGTGTTTCACGTGTCTTTACTTGATATATGCTTTTAATGTTCATTTGTGCCGAATTGAACTGCGCCGTCTCCACTCCCGATGAAAGAATGCGTGGAGGAAACTGTGGCATACAACGCTGCCGAAGAATGACAACATACTGAGGCTAATTGGAAAAAGAGCTGTCACTGATTATAGACAGTGTGTGTTTTGAAGTGGTGAGTGGGTAATGTGTGTCGGCATGTATATGTGTGTGGCAACGGTGATGGCTGCTGCTGCTGCTGCTTGTGCTGCTGGAGGACGTTGTGTGTGTGTGTGTTGTGACAGTGGACTGCCCTCAGAGGTGTGTGGATATCCAGTGTAAATCCAGCCCAGCGGAGCAGTGAAGAAAAAGCTAATAATATGTTATTGCGGTCTGGACAACAGGTCCCCCTGTCGGCCCTCCATCAGCGCACCGTGTCACCGCGCACACGAGCCACGGCGCCATAATGGACAATAATGCGGAGGAGCTGAGATTGAGAAGTCCAATCTGGCTCCTTATTGGTGACAGGGCCGGGCCTGCAGCACTATACACCCGATAGCAGGGGTGCGCACACACACACACACAAATATCGGCTTGATTAATACATCATAACATACATTGCGCAACTTTAACCTTCAGGGGAAATATCAAGGCTTTGTGCAGCGCGCGTCTGGTAGAAATTGCGCTCGGTTCGACCGGCGAACGAGGGGCGTTACATTACATGGGTCTAAATAACACACCGACCGTAAATATAAGCATGTTTTTTTTGTTTTTTTGTATTTTTGTGTAGCGGCACGGCGGTATTACCACCTCGAGGAGACCGCACAAAGACCCCCTAACTGTGTCATCATCGCAATGTGTTTATTCATATTTAATATGAACGTATTTTCTCCCCTAAAATCACAGTCATTAGGAGGGAGCTTTGCAAAACAAAACAGCGTGCACATGTGTGTGTGTGGCGAGGGTATCTAAAAACCACTCAAAGAGAATTGTACAAACGTTATCTGTTGTAACTTCAGGCTTGTTTAGGCTTTGTGTACCACTCTGTGCACTATTGTTGTGCTCCCTTTGTTTACTACAAAGTGTTGCAAAACAACCCCTCAGAACAAACTGGGAATAATAACTTCATTTTCCAACCTAAACATATTAAATATTCCTCCTTTGAACCACCGCATGCTGCGCTTTAGTTTCAACATTAAGCACTAAGCTACTGTTTCAACAAACACAACATCCGTGCGGAGGCCATTAGCCGAACAGAGACTTATCAATGCTTACCGTCGACCGCTATACTTTCTTATCTTAGATGTAGTCTCTGTCTGTCTGTCTGTCTGTCTGTCTGTCTGTCTATGAGTGCAAATGTAATCTAATAGTGATTATATTTGTATTAAAAACATGTGCGTACATCTGTTTCCGCTGTCCGTCTTCGGTGCGCGGCCGAGAGCGCACCAGTTAGTTTTCCTGACGACCAGACAGGATGCCTATACTACTACTACGGTGTTCTTGACCTTGTTTGTTGTTTGCGCGTTGCTATATTTTGCCTGACTAGGAAAGTGACCCACTGTCTGTTCCCGGCGTGCGGCTCAAGTCTTCAAGTCTGCGCTTTCCGATTGCCGGTAACTGTGTCCTTGCCGTCACCCTCGGCTAAGAGTGCAGGCAGGCTTCTCCTCCTCTCCTCCGCTGACAGCTCTGATGCAGTGGATTGCGCCTCACCTTGTCTTCGAGGTCCGCTTTGACCCCCCCCCCCCCCCCCCCCCCCCCCCCCCCGCCTCTTTCCATGTCTTTGCATGCTACAGTTGAGCCAATCATGAGACAGACGGAGATCATGAACACAACAGAACCGCGACCCGCACAGAAAGTGAGGTCTTTGGATGTGTGTCGCTCTCTCTCGCCCTTGCACACACACGCGTTTCTGTATGTGGCTTTTTGCATACTTTTTGCATAGATAGATAATATGCATTGTTTCAGTAGAGCTAAAGAGCAATAAATATAATAGCGCAAGAGATGTGATAAATCAAGTGGCCAATCACCAACCTACCTACCTAACAAGCTGTCAAAATGTACCAAAAACTGCATCGGTAGTTGCATATCACTGTTGTTATTGTGCCGTTGTAATTTCCACTGTATATTTCCCTCATGACACAGGTTTATGACCCGCCAAGATTTACTTCCTTATTTTCCTAAAAAGGAAAGTTTTTTCCGCATGACAGAGTAGAAATATAATACTTTCTGATCCCCACAAATCAGATTAAGTGCCGTATAAATATATACGTCAGGTTTGACCTCACCAATATTGTATTAATTTGATAATAAGTTAACAGACCCTCAGTTTACCCCCCCAAATGTAAGCTTACTAGGACGCAGAAGGTTGTAGAGGGAAGTTATTTGTCAATACACATTGGTTCCAGCTCTATCCGATTATAGCTATCATTGGATGAGCCGGTGAGGTCTATTTTTTCCCTTGTAATGTTGTATTTCTGAGGTGTCAGGGAGGGCATTATATTTCCCGTCTTATGATTAAATTCCACTCATCTGTGGCGAGTTGTAATTTAGAGTGTAACCACAGGCCTAGTACTTTAACCCAAACCTTACAAAACTAATTCCAATTATATCCTTTACTGCAACCCCATAACATGACCCCACTAGTTCCTCATTCTCCAGAAGCTGACTTTTAGACCATCCAACTAATGGTAACCTGCAGTTTTTTTCTCCCCCCCCCCTCTCTTGCCACTGAACCCTAATGAATGCTCCAATTATGCTGAAGGTGACGGAGGTGGACTTCCTATGATAGACGGGGTGATTGGATCTCCCACACTCCATTTCACTGCCCCTGCCCCCCCCCCTCCATCCCTCCCTCCCTGCCTCCCTCCCTCCACCCCTCACCTCCGCCGCTCTTCCTCCCACCACAGCTCCCTCCCTCGCCGTGGGTTGCTGCGCATGTACACCATGCGACCGGAAAGGAAAGTTAAACCCTCCACTTGCGGTGAATGGACCCTCTCTGGGCGCACTCAGCCGCGCCGCGCGGCGTGCTGAGGTGGCGACGGAATTAAGTGCTCGAGATAAATGAATTCATACTGGGAGAAATGTGTCAAATGACCTTTCCGCTGCTCATTACACACGGTGCACATTACACCAGAGAAATGCTGCTGTTGTCTGGGCTCCTTTGTCCGACCGCCGCCACCGCCGCTGCGCCCCCCCCCTGCCCGCCCTAACCACCGCCACTCTCCTTTACTTTCCTCTCTTGTGTCAAAGAGGGAAATGGTAATTAATTGAAATCATTTCCATGTGTGAGGTTGCCCAGGATCCCTCCTAGAGGTGTGCCGTTGGGTCGATAGGTATATGGAGTGTGTAGCGGACCTGGGTGATAAGAACTAGCCCCCCCCCCCCCCCCCCCCCCACAAGGCCTAGTCAAGGGCGATGGGAGTTTTAGGAACAAGTAGCCAAACAAAGTGACAACGCTCACAGGCTCACAGGCGAAACAAGTCGCTTGACACATTCGTTCATCGTCACGTTTTATCCGTCCTTTCATACGGTGGTTTGATACGATTTATCTGTACGTAAAATGATATTTATTTGTCCATCGATTCATTTACGCGTATCTATTTCCCTTAGTGTTTTTTTTTTTTTTGTGAGGACAGATCAGGTCTCAGTTGGTGCAGTTGCAGGGAGTTGGACATCCTAAAGCAAAGTGTCTGCCAAGAGAGACATGTGGCTTTAAGAGGCCATACGTAGTGTTGATTCGTTTTACTGAGTGGGTATGCAGAGACCAATAAATTGAATATGAATAAATTAAAAATGTACTCTAGCAGAAAATTGCTTGGAAAACAACCTCCTCCCCATTAAAATGTGTATAGTAATGCCTTTTATGTGAAGTAACTTGGGATTAGATATCAATGTAAATTAACATGCCACCCAACCATAGTCAAGAACTTTTTACTTTTAACAAGGACTTATAAAAAAGGCATTTACTCTAGTGTGTTCAGTAATTAATTTGTTATTCAAATGAGCGTATGTATTATAATTGCCAAATCCCAAATAAGTGTAGTTTTTTAAAAAGGGATAGTGTCAACAAAGATTGATGAGGCTTGCTTTGAAGTTGCCATCTGTTTCAAATGTTGACGTGAGGCGGGGGTTTCCCCCTTTCTTCTGCATGAAATGTGAAGCACTGTGGTGTTGCACGCCATTTGTGTGTGTGTGTGTGTGTGTGTGTGTGTCTGTTTTATTTATTAATTCTAAGCGGTTGCATTGTTTCAACGAAATGAGGTTCACGCATCTACACACACACACGCACACACACACACACATGCACACGCGCACACACACACACACACACACACACACACATGGCGCAATGCAAACATGGAAGGGGATCAGGAACATCAGCATTTGCTGATGAGCTCCTACTGATAACGTCTCCGCAACGTTGCCATGACATTGTGGCGCTGTGTGTTTCCTCATTACCACAAAGTCGCGGCGGTGCGGCAAGGATGTTGTGTTGGGGGGAGTGGGGCGGGGGGGGTGGAGTGAGGATGGGAGTGGGTTGGGTTGGGTTGGGTGGGTGGGGGGGGGGGGTGGGCTCAGCTGCAGGTACCGGGGCCCTCTCTCTCTCTCTCTCTGCAGCTGATTAATTAAAGGGAGCTCTATTAAGGTTATTGCCACGCATCCCCTCCTAGCGGTCCCCACTAGGCTCCTCAGTGCGCACTGACTCACTGAGAGGAGAGATCGAGGAGGGGGAGGGGGGGAGGGGGGGGAGGGGGGGATGGGGGGGGGGGGCATTAGCCAGCCTTCAACCTCACCACGAGGGCAGCTCCCCCCCCCCCCCCCCCCCCCCGCTGCACCCCACCTTGAAGGAGGGACACTCTCTCTCTCTATCTCTCTCTATCTTACTTCCTTACTCTCTCTTTCTCCCCCCCTCTCCCTCCCTCTCTGTCTTACCCCCTCTTACTCTCTCTCTCTGTCTCTCTCTCTCTCGCTGGGCGGCAGAGTTTTAATCCCTTCAGCCCACCCACCCACCCACCCCTAACTCCCCATCTGTCACAGCACTGCTGGAAGAGGAGGAGGAGGAGGAGGAGGAGGAGGAGGAGGAGGAGGAGGAGGAGGAGGAGGAGGAGGAGGAAAAAAGGGAAGGGGTTGGGGGGGGGGGGGGGCGGGGGAGCAGGGGAGCAGAGGGCGCATCGCTGGTTCCATCCCGACAAATTTTGTAATTTCTTTTGCCTCCATGATTTGGCCCCAGACTCACGCCCCTCAAGCGGCCCACCGTATAGCCCTGGCTTCATCCTGTCACGTCCTCACTTCTCCACCCCCCCCCCCCCCCCCTTTTCTTTTTTTTTTTGCTTGTCCCCCCCCTCTCTCTGGGGTTTTTGCATTGGAAAAAAAAGGAAATACAAAAGCATGCATTGCATTGATACACATACAGCCACAATGTGTTACACTTCAACTGTGAATGAATCACGTAATCATTCCCCCCCCCCCCCCCCCCCCCTTGCATGTATGTGGAAGTTGTCGTACCCACAGGGCGGGTGCAGGGGAAGTGTTTCGTCGTGCTCCAGGTCACATTCCTCTAGCGCTATTCAATTTGGGGGGATTTTTTTGTTAGGTTTTTTTTTTTGCTTTTCCCTATAATTAATTAAAACTCTGGCACAAGAAAACGAGGACCATATGTTGAAATCCCATCTCCTCGTCTGACAACACATTAGCTATACAGAAGGTTGTCTACACAGACTTTTATGCAAATTCAGCACACTGTTGTAAAGAAAAGAGGTTGCACTCTCTGAGTAACATATGGACTATGTGTGTCACTCTCTGCCACTTCCCCACCAGTGCAGCCAATGACATTTATGTTCCCTCCTAAACTTTATTCAGCTTGCTTAAACATTTAAACAAGAGGGCCTTTTTTTGGGGGGGGGGGGGGGGGGGGGGTAATGAATCACCTGGAGACACGCCGTGTGTTTTAAATAATTTAGCAATCACATAAATGTCCTGACGCCGTATAGGCCTATACATAACACCACCTATACCGTCACACATAATACTTGATAGCAGGCTTTAGGGAAAAACCTGTCAAGTCGACTCCTGCAAATTAACCCTGCAACTCACTATAGCTCCATCTGCTGTTTATTCTACACTAAGTAAATACGAGACCTGCCACGTTTTCATCATGACACACCGGCTAGTTCACTGTTGGCACAGCTAGTGTTTTTTAATACAGCTGATTTTTACAGAGAGCTGCGTATTAAGTGTGTGTATTTGTGTGTGTGTGTGTGTGTGTGTGTGTGGGGGGGGGGGGGGAGGTAATAGTTGTCAACTGCTTTAATAAATATAAAGTGTCAGTAAGCAATGTCTCACACCATACACATGGAAGAAATACCAACACGGTAACAAAACAACAAAAATATTTATCCACATTAAGGCCATGACCTTTTCCTTCATGCACACACACATATTACACACACACACACACACACACACACACACACACACAGAGTTCCACACACACACGCAAAACCCCGCTGTCAGCAGACGTTTACTGCGAAATGCAAATGGCCAGATTTGAAATTCATCCTCTTTAGGTTCTGCATGACTACTTCAATGTTGTATCTATGCTCAGGATTATACTCTGTCGAGAGAGAAACCGGTGCTTGAATGGCAATGCCCTCAAATGCAGCTCCCACTGCTTTGAATGGCCTCCCAAACGAGATTAGAGTCGCGGCTGTCCTGAGTCTCAATCCTCTGCATTCAGACGGAGCGGAACCAGCCTGTTTGACAACTTCTGTGTTTTGACACCCAAGGGGTACAGTCATATGCATAAAGAGCATTTTGCAATTGAGTGGTCAGAACACAGAAGAAGAAGAAGAAGAAGAAGAAGAAGAAGAAGAAGAAGAAGAAGAAGAAGAAGAAGAAGAAGAAGAAGAAGAAGAAGAAGAAGAAGAAGAAAAAAAAACTAAGACTGTTGTACACCAAAAGGCCTTTTATTCAAAGGTTGTGGTTGTGAACTGACACCATGGCCAACAGAAACTTTAATTGCAGTCTTCTCTCCGCATTTAGTAGGCCTACATTAGAAATGTAAATCAATTTTTTTTGGGTTTGTTCATTAATTCTTTATTCATTTACTAATCACAAAATACATGTGTACATCCGTTATTTGTTTCATGATATTTGGCACCGTCATAAAAAATGTCATTCTCAAACATTGAAACAAGCAACGTACTGTACATACATGTAGGGTAACTATTGACAAACAGACAAAAGAAATAATAATATTAATATAATCATAATATCAACATCAATATTTTGTTGTAATTCATTTTTTTATCAGACAGATGTGTTCACATAATCATCAGAAATGTGTCCATTAGATACTAACTCTGGTGATATTGTTAAATACTAAACTGCCACCACCCTGTGTACCTAGCACAAAAGCTAAAACTAAAACATTCACAGTATAACAATATAAGCACTCTTTTAAAGTAGCCACATTTGTAATTATATTTTTTAACAACTCTGACTCATTCTATTTGCAATATGCAAAAAGCCCCTGCATATGTACTGTAGATATACAGTTGTGCCAGTGCCAGGCGGCTTCAGGTAGCGGTACATTGGAAACTCCTTTTTCTCTTCTTGGCTCGCCACATTGAGCGAACATTCCCACTGAAGACGACAGCGCATCTTGTGCGTTGCCATTTATTTGGACATCGCCGACTATTACGCAGCGGTGAGTAGCTTGTGTCTGACCTGGTTTTAAATAAACAGTTTGCTGTCAAGCGGTATTCATGTGGTTAAGTTGCCTTAACCTGGGGCTCCGATGGGCTTGGGCCCCCCGTATACTTTGGCACTGGGCCCCACGTTGAACCTGGGCACGCTGCTGCTGCTAATGCTGGGGGCGGAGCGGGGGGGCTAGCTCTTTTTATTCCTTGGGCAGACAGGTTGTCTGAGGGAGCAGTTCCCAGACCTAATGCTGGAGGTGGAGGGTCTGTGGGCTTCTGCCTTACCCACTTTAGGAGGCTGTTTGAGGCCAAAACTGGCCGAGGAGGGGCTCTTCTCGCTGTTCTCCTTCAGGCTGCGCTGCTTCGCAATTGGCTGCCTGGTGGGTTTAGCACCTGTATCAGCCTGCAAAGATAAAATAATTTTGCATCTCATAAAAGGCCATTAACATTAACATTATTCAACTGTATTCAGTAAAAACTGAAACCCACTATTGACTGACTATTGAGGGAATCTGCTTTATTCATTAAATCTGGCACCATCTAGTGGTCAGTAAATATACTAGACATAAGGGTGACTAACATGTACAAGAAAATGATTAATTATGAAATTCACACACAAATCTACTCCCGAGTTAAAAACAAGTGGTTATACTACACCAACATACGTTCAGCTGGTTTCCCTGTGGCGTGTGCTGGCCCAGCATGCTGGTGTTCACAGTGTCCACAGAGTTTGTTTTTACCCTGCTGGAGGTTGCCACAGTCTTCTCCTGTCTCTATTCCAGGATCACAGAGACAATACCCAGAGAGGGAACATGAGAGACCTGCTCTTTAATGACACTGAATAATGAAATAGAGCTTAACCTTGTGCTGATAAACTTACCATCAGGGCTGACTTATCTAAGACGCAGCCAGACGTCTTTTTAGTCAAAGACCAGATCATTACCGACCGGGCTAATTGAGGTCAAAGCAGCAGAAAGGAACGGACCGTATCATGTATCTAAAGACAGTGAAACGCTCCCATTGGTTGGAATTATTTTTTTCTAGGCACTGCAGAGCCAGGAGGCAGATCCTCATCTTTGTTGTTCAGCCCTGGGTTATGTTAGTCTGGCTAATGCATTGACTCTGGACTAAGCCTAGTCTGCTAAGTCTTCTTTGATTTTGTTGGCATATTAAGCAATAGGACCTTATTTTGGGAGCGCCGCTTTTCACTCACAAAATAATGTCCGCAGACATAGGGCAACATTCCATAGACCTTGTAAGTGACTGCCCATATATAGGGACGCTACGCTATAGGAGGACCATCTCGCTGTCATGGCGTCTACACATGACGAGCCGGCGCTGGCGCTGCGCCTCAAAGTTCAAACAATTTCAACTTTGACCCCGGTTGACGCCGACTTCTCCAAGCGCGTCCAATCAGATTACAGCTTTGTGTGACGTTCAAAAACCAACAGAATCTAAACGCCGACAGCTTTCTTCATTTCTAAACTAAAAAATACATGTTTGACTGAACTAAAAGCACTGAACTATATCGCTAACGCACAACTTGGTGCTCAGCGCTTTGCGGATAGCTCATCATGTGTTGACCGCTTTAGTCTTATTCAGAATAAGCAGTTATTCCATTCCATCCATTACAACAACAGATACACAGAGGGAAAAACATATTCCTTTTGGAAAAAGCCTGCAATAAATGCTGACTAAGAAAACTTTTATTTTACCAGTCTACAGTGGATACACCACACAAACCACTCCCTAAGCCAGCCTGTGTGTGTGTGTGTGCGTGTGTGTGTGGTGTAGCCAGGTCATACATGTTCCCTATGGGTAGAAGGAGGTTTGTCCAAGTGCTCCTGGAGGCTGTTGTTGTTGCTGGGGGCCCTGATGGAGACCTCCTCTGGGGACTGCGACAGCAAGGACTCACTACCTCCCCCCTCCTCTCCCTCCTCTCCCTCGTCTCCCTCGTCTGGGTCATCCTGGTAGAGGCGCATCATCTCCAGGACATTGGTGGGCGTGGTCGGGTTGCTGGTGTCACCCTGGAGGAACCAGCAAGCACCAATCACATAACTTCTTACTCGCATCACTTGCTTGTGGAATGCGATGTAGGCGGTAGGTAAAGCAGCTTTACTCACAAAGCACACAAAGTGCGAATTTAGCCTCAGATTTGCAGCACGACCCAAAAAAGACATAGAATCAAATTGTTTCAACGGAGCAAAGCACATGGAGGCCGCTAGCCCCATATATCGTGTCCATCCCGGCATGGCTGTGTGCTTTGGGCTTTACCGTAATCCAGGGGTTGTCCAGCAGCTCACAGGCCGTGATGCGATGGGCTGGATCGACCCTCAGGAGGCAGCTCAATACTGTTTTCGCTGTTGATTTAAAGACTAGTTTAGCTCATCTGTCACAGAAAACACATTGAAATGGTTGAAAAAAAACGACGACAACGAATGACTTCATGTGTACCACGCATGGTATGCGAGCGATATGATCTCACGGCAGAGCACTTAACCAGTCTGAAGAAGCAGAGGCCGAAGGTTAAACAACATTCAGGGTGGGCGGGGGGGGGGGGGGGGGGGGAATAAGAGTGGAGCTACAATATCACCTGCATCGCTGATGGTGTCCCAAACTGAACCAGCGAATGTTAGCTCTCCTCTCTTGATCTTCTCAAACAGTTTCTCTTCTGAACTGGAGATGAAGGGAGCCTCTCCACATAACCTGTATGAACAAATGTGTTTCAGCCTAAGTGTTGGATATATATATATGAGACTGTTGGCTTGTGTATATATATATACAGTGTTGTGTTTGACTGGACTTACAACATGTACATGATCACTCCAATGCTCCACACGTCGCACTGCTGACTGTACTCATGACCATTGATCACCTCAGGAGCTACACACACACACACACACACACACACACACAGATCCAAGAGGAGGGAGGGGTATGCAATATGTTTTGAAAACATTCCAGTCATCCCAGTAGGTGGCCAAGTTCAGCTCCACAAAAAAGACCAACTCTGGCCCACAGAGTAATTGAGAGCCCTTCAGCATCCCAAGCTATTACACGGGGTGTAGTTACCCATATAGATGGGAGTGCCGCAGGTAGCCTTCATCATGTTCTCTCTCCCCACCCCACCTTTCTTCACGGACAATCCAAAGTCTGTCACCTAGACGCAAAACAGAGAGATTCACAGGCTCTTATTAGTCTCCAGCATCGCCGGGCCACGAGTCGGACGGGGCATGGCAGTCCTATAGGGAACATGAGAACGCTGACCTTCGGCAAGCTAAATAAATAATAAACAGTAACCATAATGTTATCACCCTGGAACGTAATGGAGTCGGGTTTTTTCCAAAAAGCACAAACATACGCATGTGATCAGTTGAGGGGAGAGATATTTCATTGAAGGAAGTTGAGGTTTATCAAAAAAATATGTTATGCAAATCAGGGGTCCTACAGAAAGATATTGGGCCATTATTTATTCTCCATTTTTTTGCGATTTTAATTGTAATGATAACAGGGCATTCACAAATCCTTTTCCAAACTCACGTTGGCAGAGTTTAACTGTCAATGATGCATGTTTAGCTGGGCTGAATGCATTTACATTTAAAAGGTCAAGGCTCTTATATGTAATCGGTTAGTTGTGATTTTTGCCATCGTTAAAAGCCTTTATGGATTGAACAACACAGTGTTGGCACAGCCAACACAGCATTACTATAATGACTATAATGTTTCCAAGTTTGATACCAGAAATGAAAAACAGAAATGCAGTATTTATGCCTGAGAAGTGGGCGGATGGATGGAGACTAATGTAAATAATGATCCTTTGGGATTGTTACACCCATCAGGGTTAAGGAAGAGGAGCCAGTATTGCCAAACATAAAGTAGGCGTCATGAAGGGTAAACAATTCCCATCCTGGTTTTATAGCTTGCACCCCAGGTATCTGTTTCAACCAACTCAGTGCTGCCGAAGCACAGAAACACAGCATACTCAGGTGCTAATGTGTTTCAAGGGGTTGGTTCATGAAATCCCACATGGGCTGAGCAGAGGGAGGTTTGCTATAATGAGGCCATATTTAAAACCATTTACTAGTCAGTAAGCGGGACTGCGGGGGCGAGGACAGAGCACCCATGGGGAGATGAGGCTCCTCTAGTGTGTGCATTGCCATCTCACCTTGATGTTGATCCCATGTTTGGCTTCTTGGTAAGAACCTTTCAGGAGAATGTTCTCCAGTTTTAAATCCCGATGCACGATGTCTAAAGGAAAGACGTGCCAACCTCAATGAACAGGCAACTCAAATACTGATACTTTTTATGTGTGTGTGTCTATATATGTATATATATATATATATATATATATATATATATATATATATATAGACACACACACACATAAAACGTGTATGCTCTGTTGTATCTGTTACATATCTCATAACTGTGATGTTTATTATATATTTTTTGGACTACACACAATATGCATCACACTGTTTCATGGATCTTGGTTAGTGAAGCGTGTTGTAAATTATTGGTCTGCTGCTCCTTTTATGTACCAGGGCTCGTGTAAACCAGTGAACATACGTCTGCTACCCGTGCCCTAGTACATAAAGGTAGCAGACCCATAACTAGTGTTATGGGTATATTGTCCTATGACGACACCTCTGTGAAAAGGGTCTATAACGTAATACGCCAGTCCGGATGCAGCCAGGGTCAGAACTAGTGAACTAATGAGGAACATAGGTGAACCGAATCACTAATGAACACAGGTGACAAACATACGGAGGACACAGGGAAACAAGTAGTGAATGGTGTGGACTGGAGGCAGGATCGTGACAAACATGACTTATTGTGTTAAAGTGATGGACAACAGAAATCCATAATTTACTTCTAATTGTGTTATTAAGTGTTATCAGGGTGTGCAATTCAGCAGCAGAAAATGATGCTCCATGAAATCCATTGCAATCTCACCTAATTACAGTCTATGGATTTCCTTCTATTCCTTTTAATGGGTGTCTATTTTTCCTCCTGGCTACGTAGCCAAGCAGGTGACCAACGTCGACCAAGTCAGTGACCAATTATCGTACACTCACATTACCGCCACGGTGCAGCTGAATGAAGCTCAGGCATGTTGTTCGTGTTGTTTTTGTTCTAATTGTGCCATTTAATACATGCTTTTTGTCAGTGAATGTAGAGAATTGAAAATTATTAAAGGAACTTAATCAATTCTGGACTGTATAACTATAGCTTATATAACAGGCATTGGTGGCAGTATCATTGCCATAGGCCTATGACCAATGATTAGAGCGCTTATAACATTAACCACTAAACATCACCCATGAGGCATTTATCAAATTAAAGTGCCATAACGCCTGTTCTTCAAACTGAATTCTCACGTTACGATTGTTGCACTGATATATTGTTCTTTAAAAAGCTATAACACACACCTTGGTAACCCCATTAAAACCGTGAGAAGATGGAGAGACATCTGAGCAAGAGAGAGTTCAAGGTTAGATTAAATGTTGGTGCTAGAGGGAGGAGGTAAGATTGGAAAGTGTCACAACACACATTAGTTTTCTGCGAGGAACAATCCTCTCTTCTTTAGGTTCATCTCTCTTAAAATGATTTTGTCAGAAAGGGGTAGGGAACAGCGAACCTTCCCAAAATGGTTTCCTCTGATGTGATGTTAATGTAGAATGAGGTCAGGGAGGAAAGCAACTTCAAAAATAACAATCTTTTTTAAGTAGACCTGATTTCGTCTTCCTGTGGTGACAAAGGCACAGCAAAGACGCAGCATGCAAGACTTGGCAAACAACTGGCACACAACTATTTCATATCATGGAGCGATATCAGCAAATATGTCATCTCCTTGGCGAATGGCCATTGCAGAATTATTTTGTTTTGCCAACGCCAAGTCATGAAGACTGAAGAGGCTTTACACCAAGACCAAAGTAAAGAAAGGCAGAGGGAACATGCTAATGGTAGGGTTCCTTCACTCAGTCAAACACCAGAGCTGGATGTCATTTAATTGTGATGATCTGATTATTATTGATTATTGTATAGTATTAATTGTTAATGTAAAAAAAAGCCATGTAAATATTGTCAACTGGCCGCGTGGATTAAAAGCGCCACGTTGTTAGGATGCAGCATGCTGGCCACGCCAAAGGCCAAATTAGCATCATGGCGTCGGTGTTTGTCCCCCAACTTAATCATGATATATTTTGTACATGCACTATAGCTAGCATATCCCCCTGGGTATCATTAGATGCTATGGAGTTCAGAGTTAAACCAGCGTAGAGGGACACTCCATGTGAAAACACCTATTAATCAGGATTCCTCCCGAGCTCATTGTAAATGAGTCATTAGCCACATGTAATGGTGTCTCATTGCCAAGCAATTACCTCTAACTACAGATTTCATCATTAGAAGGGCAAAACATACCATCTCCAAATAAAGCCCTCAGATTCAATTAAAAACTGCCCAACTTTTTTTTCCTTGGCACTTGTTCATTATTACCTCGTTAAAATAAGCCGGATTCTATAATGATTGAGAGCCATACCGGCGTGAAATATCACATATCCACTCTGCCGTGAAGCCAATTTGACCAAAGAGTCACTATTGTATTAGATAAAGAATAAAATCAATAACGCATTATACAGTTGAGCCAGTACTCTAGGTATATTTGGTATTGTTTCAACTCCATCAATTGGTGGAGAGTAAAAATATAGTGTTTAATAAAAAAAAAGAGTTTTTCGCACTCACTTTCAACTTCATCCTGTCGTCATTGTGTGTAATGATCTGCGTATCCACGTCGCATTTCATGTGGTGTGCATGTCAGTGTGTGGGTGAGTGACGACGGTACCTTTCCTGTGGAGGTAGACGATGGCCCGGGCTAAGTTAGTGATGATGTGTCGGCTCTCCTCCTCCGTGAAGCAGGTCTTCTCCTGCAGCAGCTCCTTTAGATCCCCGCCGTCGCACAGCTCCGTCACCAAGTACATATTCTGCAACAAAATGTCAGACGCAGGCCTGCGTTTTAATAGGAGGGCTTCATACGATGTCACGCAACATCCCTAGCCGCCATCGTGTGCGGTGCTTTTTACTGTTATAGTAAGCGTGGTAAGCGTGGTAACCAAGCAACTGGTTGCTTGGTTATTCTAGAATATCTGGTGAAGAAGTACCAAGATGGTGGGCTTCAACCTATTTTATGGAGCTTCAGATCACATGACTGAAACCCTCCCATATGCACTACCAAGCCACATACGCACGACTAATGTCAATGCATAGTAAGAAAGAGAAAAAAACATACGTGAAATACAAGCAATGGAATACAAACAGGTTCAAATCGCTGATAATTGCAATTGGAGGAGTAAAGACTTACCATCGGTGTTTCAAAGACTTCTTTGAGGTGTATGATGTGGGGATGGTTCACGTGTTTCAGGATGTTTACTTCCCTTTCCAACAGGATGACTCCATGGCTCCCCGCCTACGGATGTACACTACCAGTTATCTGTTGCTCTTCACCGCAATGATCAAACCTTTCAATGTGTGTGACCCTTTCCCCATGTAGGGTCAAAGTGAAATTGAAGGAAACAGTTGCAAATGTACATACCTTCTCTCTGTTCACCTTCTTTATGGCCCATTTCTTCTTGGTATCCAGGTGGGTGGCTTCATACACGACCCCAAAGCTGCCTTGCCCCAATTTCCGTCCCAAATTGTATATCGTCTTAAAAGAATGATAAAAGGAGCCTTTAATAGATAGTGTAATCCCCAATCTGCTCTGGGAGACGTTCGGAAACAGATGGTTACCATGCACTTTTACAACTCCTCATTTCAGCGCTCCGATTTACTTTGCCACTTTGTATTACAAACACATTACACATTGTCACATAGATCCTCATTTCCAAAGCACTTTGAAAAAGAATGGGGGGTAGGTTTCTCTGTCTCTAGAGTTCCAGAATATAGTATTTCTAATCAAATTACAAATGATTAAGTTGCTGCCGCGGTTTATTCAATCTCAGGTCTAATTAACTTGATCATTATCTCTGCAAAAGCAAAGTCGGCGCCACGCCTGCCTTTGAAGCTGGCAACGAGAGCGGTGAAAACCCAAGAGACGGAAGGCCTATTCTGCAGTGAAGTGTTGTTCTCTTGTGGGAGCAAGATGAAGTACACTGGAGAGATAGTAGAGAGAGAGAGAGAGAGGTCTTCACCAAACCCACAACTCTAAGGTTACATTCCAACGGGTTGTGGTTTAAAGCGCATGAAGAAGAAGAAGAAGAAGAAGAAGAAGAAGAAGAAGAAGAAGAAGAAGAAGAAGAAGAAGAAGAAGAAGAAGAGGTTGTTTGGCGATACCTTAAGATTATTTTCTTCCTCCATGCGGCTGTGAGGCACCTTCCTCTCGGAGCCGTTTGCTCTTGTGTGTTTGGAGGCCATTTCCCTTGCCTGTTGCACTAGCATCTGCTGCTGACGTCCTTGAGGAATAGACGCGGGCTATTCACCTAGAGGATTTGCACATGGGAAAGAGGTATTAAGTGCCACAAGCCTACGCAATAACACACTCGACTATAGAGTCTTATAGTAGGTGATAGTTTAAAATACTGTTGAATACAGATTAAAAGAGATTTTTTTAAAGGTGAGCATTTCTAACTGTCGAGTGAATTTAGGGGACTTATATCACCCGAGTCTATTAAGGCAAGAGGACACCCGTAGGTGCGTTCACAACTCATCCACCTCTAAAGGTAGCATTCTTCTTTTATAGACCCTGTCAGTGTCAAGGGGGTGTATGCCCCCTTTTAGAGACTACTACACACACTTTGGCACCGATCTGGATGAGGCACACAGCCAATAGTAGGCCCTGCTTTTAACACTACATTTAAGCCAACATATCCTAATGGTCTCTATTGGTGCACCTACACAAAGCAACACTAATGCATGACTAATCTGGAATTCAAATCAATTCTAGAATTGTTTGGGTTTTAAATAGGTGTGTGTGCGGTCAAGTGTATTTGTTTTCTTTACTATAAGGCCATGTATACACACCTGCTACAACGGCATGTCCCCTCTAAATGTTTAGTGCAACTCGTGCCAGAAGAATTGTTATGAGCAAAAGGATAGCAAAGAGCTCTTGGCACTAACAGTTTGTGGACCCAGCGCAAAGCAATTACATTGCTGAGCGAAAGGAACAACAACAACAGAGAAAATATGCCCACCTCAAACATAAAACAAACTCACATATTTTCAGCATAGCGACCATATTTAAATTAGCTGGAAATATAAATCCCAGGCCTAATAGTAGACCATTCAGCTCTCTTGCGATTGCTTTTCACCCAAATTCCTCTCCCTGACTGAGCCTTTATTAACACTAAGCGCAATTTACCTAGCTTGGAGAGAGAAAAAAAAACATTCACAAGCCAAATTAAATGTAAAGCAATTATCATGCAATGACTGGGAGCGGTGATGTGGATCACCCACACATGGGCAGCCATTAATTATTAACAAGGAAGTGGTGTCTTTAACCTCTTCACTCTGGAGCATTATCTCAGCTCCGACACAGCTCTCATAACAGGCCTGTCTCTTCCATTATCCGCTGCTGTGTTTCCAATCAAAACCATTGTGACAACCTCTGGAAATTCCAATCACAGCTCATTTGCGGGAGATCGAGGCATCGTGTGATGAATGAATGTGTTATGGATGACTAACGTTGGGGGGGGCGGGGCGGGGGGGGGGGGGGGGGCTGGACTCTTGAAGACGCCTCAGGTGTCTCTCCAAGATGGCTGCGTCTCGTTCTTGTTGACAACGTGGTTGAAATGTAACCCCAGGTTCAGGGTCAGGGGACTGTGATCCTCAAATGGGTCACCGCAGAGACACAGGTCTAGAATTGCTCCCTGTGATCTCAAAATACAATGGCTATTAGGTTAACGCTAATTGGTCCTCTGTGTGTTTAGGTTGGATATGGAGATCTACAATAGCCTCACGGGTTTCCATTAGAAATGAAAATGAATGTCTCATCAAGTACGGTGGTCTCAGGAACATGCTAGTGTTTTAACAAAAATAACATACTATCTTTACCTTGCTACATTAAGCTACATTACCTTGAACCTTGAATATTGACGAACATGAATATGTTGAATAACCTCGTTATATTATGCCTATATTGATTAACGACAATATCAATCCAAGTGGAAAATAACATTCATAAAGAGCTTAGATTAATTTGGTGTGTGTGTGTGTGTGTGTCAGAGGGAGACCGCCTTGTGTTTCAGGTTTATTTAGTGTTTGCAACTGGTCTGTTAGTAGGTCAACCCAAATAACACCTGGCCTTTAACAAAACAGCCTGAGACTTTGCATGAATTTGGAGGGATAAATTTGGGAAGTTAGAAATTACTTTTATTGCTATGTATTGGATTTTAATCATCATCATCATCATCATCATCATCATCATCATCATCATCATCATCATGTATAATAATAAATAATACATTTGACTTGTGGAGCACTTTTCATTAAGTATCTCAAAGATGCTTTACATAGTAAAGTAATAAGTCTTCCAACGCTCACATGCCTCTAGCAACATATTTGCATTACACTCTCCCGATATATTATATTATAATATCATATATTAATCTAAGGCTATCATAGAATACATGAGCCATCATATCCAATGTTTATCTTTAAAGATGATCGAACACCAGTAGGTCTAACTTCAGGCAGGAGTAGCATTTTTACAGCGGTGTGTTCATGTGATGTGTACAAAGAGGTTGCATATTTATGTGATTATTTTATCATTAATACATTGTCAGGAAGAAATAATGGCTGTAATGGCAAATTAATTTAATAGTATCCAAAGACAAATGGATATGTTGTTATCTTACATTAGGGTTGTTTACTTATATTATAAACTTGTTAGGATCGAGTTATTAATTATGCATGTTGGCTCTTTTAAGCTCAATGTTTTTTAAATAATTGTCTTAATTAGGTGCTTTAGTGGCTACATGTTGGACGAATGCATGTTTACTCAAATCCAAGATTAAACACCTATTTTGAATATCCAATTAAAAAAGGCACCTGTTTTTAGAATTAGATCTTTTGAAATTGCTTTAGTAATTGTGGTAAATGTCATCCAAAGCAAAGGTTATTCTATTAGTCTATTTTTTTTTTTAACTTTTCTGCTGAGTTTAAGGCCTGGATGGTCATTTAAACACAGACTATACTTTGTGGAAAACACTTTTGTTTGCTTTGCCTAATTGCACACACACACACACACACACAAACACACACACACTATAATGCTAATGTTCATATTAATTTAGAACAAACTTTGAAACAGCCTCTAAGGCTAAACGTTTCTAGAAGGTTCACTGAAGATACAAAAGTAAAATCTAGGGGTGGTCCCTCCTCTGCAGCCAGAGAACACATCCTCAAGTATACCGTTTTACACTTACAGTTGAATAAGCCTTTTCTATACAGCTTATTTGATCTAAAACAGAAAAAAGGATTTATGTCAGGCTTCTTTGTGCAGGTCAAGTCATTGTGGAAACAGTGGCTAATTATATCTTGTTTACTGTGACAAGCCGCTGACCTTTAGCTGATCTGTCTGTGTAGAAGCTACTGTACATGTCACCAACCCTACATGTCAACAACACGTCCCCAATGGTTTCCGTCTCTATAATAGAGGTATTTGAAAGCACGGCAACAATGTTGGGGAAACAGGGAAAAGAAAGCAAGCCATCTGAACAGTCGGCAGCGAGGTAATGGCAATCCATCACAGCAGCCTCTTTTAATCGGATCACATCACATGTCTGACAGGAAATAAGCCATTAACTCCACTATTCTCCTTCCCAGAGAGGTTGATGATGCTAAAATGAGTCATTAGGCCTATCTTGTGCAATACAGTGCAGCAGTTTAGCCAAGAGTATTTCCTTTGGTTTACAGTTGTATGTGCAATTGAACACGAAGCACAAGCAACAGAAGTTAAAGTTGACATAGCATTGGATTTATAAGGTGTTTACAAGTGATGTGTGTAAAGCTGTGTTGCCATCACCTCGTGGCGAGTATAGTGGAGGTAAATAGCAGGGAGCGAAACGGGACTAATAACACATTATAGACTGGGCATACAAACAAAGAGGCACTGAAAGATAAATGAACATCAATACATAGCCTGCCTCGCAAGAGACGCAATCTATACGCCACGTCTCAATACCGGTTGGGTGACTTCATATCAAATTTCATGTGAAAAGTAATTATGAGAGGTATTACGTCATGAGCGAGGCCTAACATTTCTTATAACTCTGAGGGAGCAATAAAGTCAGGCTTATTTAGGCTACAGGTGAAGAAAAATGCAACGCTGCTATACCATGATTGCAACTGAATATGAGCAGATTGCTGCCTACTAGACCCATAAGTACGGCGGATGGCTATTTGAACACTCTAGGGCAATTCCATTATTTCCATCCTCATCCACTTTATATACTGTTCCCTCTTATCCCTCTTACACACACACACAGCCTCATCAACAACCGTGTTAAAACATTGTTAAATAATGATAATGAACAATGTATTGATCAATGCAGCTTGCTATACATGTGTGTAACATGTGCTCAAAGCCCCATGATTAATACACATATAGGCCAGTGTTTTTACAGCCCACAGGCTCGGTAATTCTGTTTTATTTATGCTACACGGAAAGCAATGCGGAAGTTTGAAGTCTTTATTGACCTACACTTTGCAATACGTTTCATCCACATCAGTGGACCAGTGAGATATCCACCATAGGGAGGCCCTGGCAGTCCTGTCGTTTCAACTTACTCTGCATGCTTAATTAGCCTCATGCACTTCTATAATGACTGTGATTCTCTGCAATAATAAACCGGCAAAAAATTCAGCCAAATTCAAACTAACAGACTGCAATTATAATGAAAACTGTAATCAGCATTGCCTGATCCAAAAATATTTCATTTTCCTGAAATGAAGGTTAATCATTTATTGACAGCCGGGCTTTGATGACAAATGATAAACTTCACAGTGCTAATGAAGCATGGAATTACATTACCTGATGAGGCAAGAAATTGCATGTTTAGAATGCAAATATTGAGCCAGGCCATTTCATTAGGTTATGAATTGAATCCTAATATGCCAGTGTGGAGAGGGTGTGCACACAGAGAGAGAGACCATGGTGGCCAACACATTATATGCATGTGAATAAATCAAATTGTCAAACCTACAGCCCACTGCCAGTGATATGACAGCCGATTGGAAACACTAACACATCCATGTCCTCCAGGATCCCTGTATCTGTGTCCTCGTTAACCACGTCTTGCAGGGACCGGTAAGGAACTGGAGAACCAGGTTTGTTTTCAAGGGCATTTGAAAGATCAAATTGCCCCAAATTGTGTTTAAAGCATTTCACGTGTTGCCTTGGAGACGAGGGGGGGGGGGGGGGGGGGCAACAACAAGTCCAACATTTCTTCTCCGTGAGCTTATTGTCTTATTGTAAATGCAGACCATATATTACCAAACATGTACAGGCCTATATCAAATGTCCCCTGTTTCCCCCTATGGCCCCTAGTTCTGAGGACATAGCCCATATCCCCTATAGGCTGTATTTGAATACTATAGGGGACATAGGGGTCTTAAAATGCATACCTCTGAGTGTGAACACTTGTTCTAGAACGTCGGAGTTAACGCTTTATGGTCTTTACTTGACCTCCATAACACCCCAACAAAAGTTTCAACAGGCTATAAAAACCATAGGTACATAAAGCGACAAAAAAAAACACGACAAAAGAGGGGACAAACGCACAAATTAACAAGCTCCGTCCCGCCGCCATCCAAAGTTGGGCGAAACGAGAAACGCACAGAAAAGCGGACATACCTTAGCGTGTGTTGTCATGGCAACGCAATACTAATGCGCCTTTTTCTCTTTGCGCTTCTGGTCAGTTTGGACCAGAAACAAACCACCACCACCACCGTTTCTGCGGGTAAAACGTGTGCATTATTTTAAGCATTTTACCTCGTAAACGTGTGCGCGTCCCGGTCCTCCGCCTGCCCGCATGCCGGCCACGCACTTGTTGAGGTTTGCATGATCATCAGAAGCGTCTTTAAAAAGTGTGTGAACTGCGAAGGACTACGGAAAACGATTGGAGACAAACTATAGTGTCTTTGCTTTTTTTTCTCGCACCCCCGTGGATGTACACTGCCCACACGCACGCGCACGAATACGCACGTGCATGCGCACGCACACACACACACACACACACACACCATCCATTCGCACGCCGCAGTTGCAGCGCCCCTACATGCGGACGGCGGTACTGCCCCAGCTTCCCTCGACTGGAGCCGCACCAAGGCGTGGAAATGAGTCTCTATCTAGTGGGGATGAGTGGTCATTGCAGTTTGTATGGCATTGATTTATGCAGGTGCTGAATTGGACAATTATTGACGTTTTAGTCTCTGCTGAACCTTGATCACATACCTGGTTTCTTCCCCCCCCCTCCCGAACAGTAACTAATTATTGTTGGGCTTTTAACTGGAGCTCAATTAACTTACTGTTGATGTAATCATCTTGAAGGAGTATACCACATGCCATTTTGTCACTGCCATTGTGGACAAATGTAATTTTTATTAAAGACCCTAATAAAGACAACAACAACAACAACAACAACAACAACAACAACTAAATAGCACTATTAGACTTTAAAACGTGGTACAAATAATAATTGAATATAATATGGAATAAGAAACCTCCCATATTCCCACTATACAAATAATATGTCCACTTTCATCTATATTGTTTTAACCCATTTACCCATACAGCACTTAATCCAGTAATGTTGCATCTGAGAATTAATTTTCCTAATTAAGCAAGCTTCAAAATGCTTCAAGCTACCATGAGAAATGTTGAAAATCAGAAATGTTGGCGGTTATATAAATATATAATCTATATATATTTATATAACTATAAATCTATATATTTATATAACCGCCAACATTTCTGATTCCAGATTCAAACAAATGGTTGCTGTATTGTTTGTCTATAGCCAAGTTGTGCTCGGTGGCATCTCTCTGCCAAGAAAGAGGAAGCTCTGATCTGAGCAGTGAAGGGTTGAACACCAATCGTCTCCCTAATAGAGTGAAATATTCATCTATTCAACCCAGCGAATTCCCCTTGCTTGGTCACATTCAGCGCAGGTCAAAGGGCAGGGCTAACTCTCATGCCTCACCGCTCTCCTCCGGGCCTCTGTGATGTGCTGGGGAATGCTGTTGGCATTAAGGAAATCAGGACATTCACGCACTGATGCAGTACACACATATGAATACATCTGTATAGTTCTACAGGCTGGTTTGTGCCATTCTCCTGTTTCCATCAGCCGTGTACGTAGGAAACAAAACACTAACTGCGTTGATACAGTAAATACTGTGAGTGAAAAATGAAAAATTGTTACACTATGCTGGAATATATCATTAGTCTGCTATGGTAAATAATAGCCCAGCAAAAAACACCATATAATTAAATGAGAAATCCAACTAGTGTTGTCATGACAATGACATACTACTATGTACTTTCCTGGTTTGCTTTCAGTTAACCAGTAACAACTCTTTCTGTGGGTAACATTTACCGTGTGTACGCATACTCTTCCTTCATCTGCCATATTAATGATACACTTGTTAAGTTTTTCATTGTTAGCGTAAAGATATAATACTATGTCGCTTTACTGATTAATGAAACTGTAGCCTAGTAGTGTATTACATATATATCTTATTACATAGCCTAGATATAGTATTTATGTACAATGCACAGTTGCTGCTGTAGGCCCATTAAACACTGACACACTCTGAAATTGTACTTATGTTGGACTGTAATAAATAAGTAAGTAAGAAAGACATTTTTGTCACTATTTTGTCTCATGGGCTTACATCAGCTATTTAGGTGATCATCAGAATGAAGGATGGATTCACAAGATGTATAAATGCTTTACTAAAGACCGAGAATATACAATTATGTGTTCCTTACTGTCATACAGTCTTTTTTCAGGTCCTTTTGCTCTATCTTTATCACACAACTACATTAACTACAGATTCAAGTGTTTCTTTGGACACGTACATATTTGCCCATAAAGGAAAAGGCTTTTTCATGAGAAAGCAGTTTTTCCTGTGCTGGGAAAAACAGGCCAGTGAACAAAATGCTGATTTGTTTTGAGATGCAAACACAGAATATCAAATGAAGCTCACCTCCAACCTTAGCAGCCATTATGTGGATCCATTCTTGGCTCACACATCTTCTGGAGGAATCTACAAATGAAATTCAAGATTCAAAGACTCAACAGTCAGAGACCTTATTCCTCACATACTCTGCAGTAAAACGCTGCTGTGGCAGACTCCACAGTCTATGCTAACACATAGCTATAGTCAAAGAGTATTAGTATAGTAAAACATATTTCAAAATGTTATTGGGGAAAATGCAGGATATACATTAAGATCCTTCCGTCTGTTTGTCTTTGTAAAAATTACATTTAAATGAATGAAACATTGAAACAATTCCACACAACTGTGTGACAATTTCATCACTTGACCACGTCACCGCAGATGACTTCCATTTACTAGGGCTCAAAGTAAATCTCTGTCTGCTACAGAGTATTAAATGTCATGTGTGTAACAGGCCAGTTACACATTGTAACTGGCCTGTGTGAGTACATTTGTAGAGAAGAGGGATAGAATCTTCTTTAAAAAGCCAGTTTAAAAAAAGGGGGAGAAAGTCATTCGTTCTTCAAATTTTCAATTTCATGGACTGCTTCCCTTGTCAAAACAAGTCCTGACATTTTTCCTTTCCAGGTCTTTCAGGTCTTATGACTGAGAGATCACAATCAAAAGGGCTAGCTGCCCTCTGACCACAACAGCAGTTATACCATTGTGCACTGCTTCACACGCCTTCCGTCTATTTTTAAGAAAAATAATATATTGAATGAAAGATATAATAAGTTGGTTGTCACCTTGTGTAATATAATAATAGCACTGACCCTGCATACAATACTGCCAATACATGACATGAATACATGACAATACTTAATACATTGGGAACAATATTCACGGTGAAAACATTGTCATTGTTTGTGTTTCTTTTAAACGTCTCTTTGAATGTATACCATTTGAGATTGTAACAGTAATGTTTGTGAAGGAATTTCTTCAGTGCTGATTGTGGGACAGAATCTGCAATGAAAGAAAATAAATGTCTGAGTTGTCCTGAAAAATTCATAGGGAATCTATAGAGAAGCAAATTGAAAACATTCAGATTCCAGCGGGACACCGAGTCGTAATTTAAATATGCTTAATGTACTTGAAAATGACATTTCTGTCCAGTCTTTTTTCAAATATTCATCTGTATGTCTGAACATCTGAACGGAGAAGGAATTTATTGCATCATATCTCCTGGGAACTTTGACCTTCCGCTTGACCCTCACGTGTTTACAACATCATTTTATAGTTTTAGCCGTTTGACTCATAAAGGCTTCATGTTTTATGGCGGGTACTGGGAAAACACACAATGAACACATGTAGTGTATTTGTTTGTTGAAGTACATTGTGTTTGGGTTTATAGATAATACCAAAGTCCCATGTAATGAATAGTTGGCCCGAGCTGGAGTTGGTGTGCAGCTGACGCCAGATAATTCATCTTCTGGGCCTCTTTACATCAACACCACCACCCCCCCCCCCCCAGTACAATCTACTGCTACACCTTTAACACTTGCTGTAGCAATTACAACACCAAGGCATGCATCCAAAGAAAAATGTGTATTCCAGCATTTATCACGGCTTACTATAGGTATATTCAGATTTAGGAAATCAATATCGGAAAAAATAAGAGGCAAGGCAGGATTAAAAAACGCATTTCCATCCTTGGCATCACTCAAAGACAAGCAGATAGCAGATAGGAGCTAGGAGCCTGGGAAAGCGGGGGCGCACACACTCTTATGGTTGGCCTTGGCGTGAACACCTGAAAAATAAAACAGCATCACACATTCAAGATACAGTAGCTGCACTGTGAAGATAAAAGATCAAAGACGCACCACAACACTAAAAGCTGATGGGAGGGTGTGGACTTCCTCACCGCTCCCTTTGAGTTATCTGTGGACCAGGCTGCAGGTCAAGGCACCTTGGCTCTCTGGGCTGCTTGGGACCTGAGTGAAGACAGTGGCTGCAGGCCAGAGCGCTGAGTCCCTGGCACACGCCGGAGGAGGATCCATCCACTACAACACCGGCAGCGTGATGGCGTCTTCTTTTGGAGCTCATCCAGTTTGAGCTCTAAAAGAAGACAGAAACGTCATAACGTGGGTGCCACTAAATCCTACACACTGCACCTTTATGACTATCATAGTGAGCTACTCACACTTCGGCTAGGTAACGTTAACTTTGCTGTCCAATTCAAGACACTAAAATAGTTTTTAATGTTAAACCAAGAAGACTTGATTCACATTCAGTTGGCCTACTACTCACACTGATTGTCGTCCATCTTGTCCCTGCAGCCTCCTCTATTGCAGGACCATGCTACTCCCCTTAACTGCTGGTGGTGTTCCCTGTGTCTCCTTAGTCAAATGTGGTTCCTGTGTTGATAACTCATGATGTTCCCCTGTGCTCCTTTGGCTCCTGTGTGTCGGTTGTTTTTGTTTCTGCGGTTGCTGTATTTTTTTGCAGTAATTATCACATGAAAATTGTTGCAAATAAAATATATCACCATTTTTTTAACCTGAGACCCATGAACCCACATATTGCATAATTCAAACATGGGGAATGTATTGAAATTGTTATTTTAATGATTCAGAACTTTTATAAATGCTTAAATTGCATTTAATTGCAAGTATTGCAATTAATGAAAATATATAACATGCAATAGCTACAGAGAACTGCCCAACATTCTTAAGCTTTATTTATTTGAGTGGTAAAATGTAAGATAAACTTCATCCATGATAGTAGGCTACTTCATTTATTATCTATAGTCTCCCCTATTGGCATAGTTTGGTATAGCTTTCACCTATGTGATGAGCTGTATTGTTTTTTTCAAATTAATAATTTAAAGGAAACAGGATGAAAGCTTGAAACTTTGCTACTGAGTCTCTCTAGATCTGACGGTATGCAAAGCACAGTACTGTCAGTTATATATAGAGAGCTAGTTGTAACAGTCAGTGCTTTCTAGTTGACAATAAAGGTGTAGAGATGCTACTTTTTTAATGTGTCTTTCCTTTAAAATCCATATCAAATATGTGCACTAGATACATAGAAAATATTTAACACCTTTATAATGCATAATGAAACAAATAGTACTTTCAAATGCCCATATAATGTTGCTGAAATTCCTTTAAAACCATGTATAGTAACATAATTTACATAAAGAGTTTTGTCTGTTAAACAGATTTTATTTACATTAATAAGCAGGACAATTGGTATGTTTACACTAAAAAAAAGAAGTTATTTTACATATAACTAAACATTTATTAGGGATTATGCCTATACTTCATATAATGGGAAGATACCATGACAATCATTTAACAATGTGCAATGTCAACATTACATTGATTAGCGAGTGCAAAGGCAATAAAGAGCCATAATTTTAAATTTTAAAATTAAACAGTTAAAGATGATATAGCCAAATAAATTACAGGACATAAAATGGGCAGCTCTAAAAAAAGCAAGGTGCTCTTTAAAACCAATGCTTTGTTACACACTCTCGTTCAACATGAGTGATTTAAACAGTAGAAGAACATTTTGCTGAAGCACCAGCTCAACATTATGCAAACTAAGCTAAAAACCGGGCAATATAAAGAATTCCCTCTAATACAATCGAACATAAATACAGTTAGTTTGTTTATTCCTTCCTTGAGTAAACTGATCTAGATGGATTACTGCATGTAAAGGTCCAGCATTCAGAATCAATATTACTCCAATAACTAAAGAGACTTCAGCAGTTTAACTTCAACTGTCACTTCACCTCTACTTGAAAAGAATAAAGCAATAATAACTTAATAACATGTCCAACATGTCTAATAAAGAAGCACTGAAGACAACTGCCTGCAATTGTTTGTAACTAAAATGAATATATTAAAATATTTGTATACAGTCACATATAGAAATATGTATAGTAGGCCTATATATAAAGATGGTTCATATCATAACATTTCAAAGTGCTGCATATAGTAATTGGGGTTTGATTTAGTATTAATGCTCAGCTCACAATAAATACTAGATATCCACTTCATAAAGACACATAACAAGTGTGCAGTGTAAAAAAAACATACCAGATTATACTTAATACATAATATGACACATATTTTCAAGATCTCAAGGTAAACTGAATCTTTCAGTAAAGAATAAAATAGTTAGAAAAAATATTGTACAAATTAGCATTCTACATACATTTATCATTCAGTGCCTTCTGTATGTCAATGTTGTGTATGTGTACATTTTTTGATGAATACTTGAACGTGATGTTAGACTATTTTAAACCTGCACTATGTAAGTTTTCTACTGCAGCTATTTACTCCACTGAAGAGAATCGCGCATCCATGAGTCAATCCATCCAGGGAATTTTTCTCTATAAATCATTTTATTCTGGTCCACTTACAAAACTTACATTGTGCAGCTCTAATGTTTAATCACATGATTACAGAAAAAAATCATTGAAATCACAGAAATAGAAATACTAATACAGTCTTCAAGGCTGGTCAACAAAATTCTCCCTGTAGAATTTGTGAATACAAACTTGACTTGTATTTGAAAGTATAGTTTCTTCCCCCTTCATTATTACGAGTGATGTTTTCTGGAGTTGAGCGAGTGTCTCCTCTTCCTCTTCCTGTGACACTGTTCCCTCCTCTCTGGCCATGGAAAGCCGTTCTCCGCAGCCCTGTAGGCCTCGTCATACTCATCATCACTGTCAGATTCTTCTCCCGCTGGAAGGAAGACCCCAAGTGGGAATGTCTCGTTCAGCCTGGAGTTGAAGAAGGACTCCAGACTGCGGCCCGCCTGTGCCACCTCCGAGTCGGGCTGCGTTTGAGGAGAAGACAATGTTACACCCGGTTTAGGTTGTTTTCACATCAGGGACCCGGGCCTGGAGTACACTTGACCCCAAAGTCCAGTTTGTTTGATTCGTGTGAACACTGTTGAGAGCTGGTTTAAGCAGCCTCACCTGGCCTGAGTCAGACTGATCAGACTCTGGCGCTGGGTGAGGCTGCACACCTGTGGTGCAGAGCAATTATGGCACCCAGGATAAACCAGCTATCACCACACACACTCAGGAAAGCTCTGACATGTCAGTATAAAAAACGCCTGCTCGGCGTTGTACCATCTTGCCAATAAACGGGTGTATACAGACATATACATGTGTCTTGTGTCGGAGGAGCTGACAGCAAAGCCACTTAGGCGCGTGGCAGGGGCTACTGCAACCACTGTGTGGCGTACCCAAGCACGGATCAACCAAGCGTGCGCGGGTGCGCGAGTTTTCCTATTTCAGTCTTTCTATCTGTTTGATAGACTTATTGGCCCATTGGTTTTGTGTTCGTCAGTGTTTATTTTGTTCGGTCCCAGTGAGCAACATCATTTTCAACAATATTGATACAATCAATGCAGCGTTACACACATAGGCTGTTTCTCAATACCAAGGACGGCTTTGCCGTCTTGCAAGAACGTCCTTGGAGATCGATCTGGGAAGATCATTTTTTCACCTTCGTGTGTACGCAGACCACATCTCTGTACTTTTGAGACACTTGTGTGCTTGACAGAACCCCGAAACCCCTCGCTCCAAAGAGTTCAGTTAGACAGCCTGCCCTCAGCTGTACAGCATTCATAATCATTCATATTCATATTCATATTAAGTAATATTATATAAATATATAGAATAACTAAACTACATATCAAACATAGGTTAAATGGACAGTAAAGAACTACGTAATTATACTATAGAATAGTCTCTCAAAGCAGTTCAAGGACTTTCCCGAACATTTTCTTCCCCGGACATTAATATTATTAATTCTTAATATGATTAATTTATATAAATTCAATTCAATCAAAGAATCAACTCCTAAACTGCCACCTTCATGCCTAATATGTTATCAGATAACTTAAATAACAACGTTATTTAGCAGTGTTATACTCTACTAGCAGGTTCGCTATGGGTACGTTCCCTCCAGCAATGCATCCTGGGTATTGTGGGCGTGACAAGTACACAAGGAATTCTTTGCTTGATACCAACTTGAGTTTTTGGAGCAGCACTTGAGCTGATGAACATGATGTCGAGTGAGGACATGAGACCACAAGGACAGACAAGATCGCGTATCGAGAAACGGCCATAGTATCATTATGCGCAATATAGTGTTACACACAGTAGTAATGTTGGCTGGACCGATTCTTACTTCGTAAAACACTGTTTTTGTACTTACGTAATTGAACTTGGCACAGTTACGGAACATGAGGTAGACATCAGCTACGAACTCTTCGGGAGAGGAATAATGGCGCGTATTGCTCTTGTTGAGTCTGGCCCTGATCTGCGACAGGTCCATAGGCCTTTTGATGATCTGATAATAATGTCGAGCCTGCAGATAAAAAAACAGCAATTACCTCTTAAAAGGATGCCCCCCCCCCACACACACACACTCACAATTATTTCACGTTGACTTGGCCTACATAGGGTACATTAGAGATGGCTTTCACTAGGCTGTAAGGGAAAAGACGGCCGCTTACGAGTGGACTGACGGGCTCATGGAAGGGAGCGCTGAGGACGTTGCTGAAGATCAGAAGAGTCAGGCGCTGACATTTCTTTCAGGAGCAGACAGAATACAAAGTCATTAAATGAGCCACCAACAGCACACACACACTAGTGTAGTACTACTGAATTGAACGATTAATCGATCAACAGAAAATCATCTTTTGTTAAGTAAAAATACCAAGCACTACCAATTACTTGCCCACTTTTAGGCCCCGTCTACACGAGAGAAATATAGATTCTACAACCCTTTTTGAATCTAGATTGTACCTAGATTCAAAAACAAATCTGTTAACAAGGGCACAACATGCTCACAACGGCCTTAGCCTGTTTCGACGTAGGGGCGAAATTTATGAGAAATTCACGCTTTATATGCGCACGCACATACAGGTTTCAGGTTTGTACCACATAATCGTAAAAAAGTAGGCACAGCACGGCTATGTTTCAGACAAATTTGCATAAGACACCCCCCTTGGGTCATTGGTGGACAGCCGGCATTTTGCAATTTTTGGAAAAGGCTTTCAATGGGATCGAGGCCAGACTGATCTCCAGGGAAACATCTCTCTCTGCATCGCGATCTCACAACCGTTTTGAAATCGAGATTCAAAAAAAAAGAGAAGAGATTCAAAATGCTCATGTTACCAGGGCTAGAGATTAAGAAACGACACAATTTGGTTGTTTTTCTCTGCCTAAGGCTATGAAATGTATAATAAGTTTTTTTCTTGATTGCTTTTCAAACATTTAGCACTTGTTATATATAGATGTGCTAAATATATATATATATAAATAATAGCTTTGACTGCTTCAGAAAACCACTCACTCGCTGGTCACAGGAAGACAGTCCCTGTTCTGATGCTGTTCTTTCATTGTCACAGTCGTACTCCACTTCTGGCTGCATGACATCCCTACACAAGGTGCATATCCAGTCACCCCTACAGGTGAGTTAAGAAACAACATGTTAACCACGCCATGTCATCCTGCCAATAGGCATCAGAGAAGTAACAGTTATGCGGTTACGTAAGCCCTTCTTTGTTGTGGGCTACACACGGTGTATGACAAGTAGCTTACGTCGGGAAGCTCAGGAGTGGAGGGATATGGCAGGACAGGTGGAAGACTTTGGGACAGCGATCGCAGCACAGCAGCTCCCCTCCGATCAGACACACAGCACAGAAGTCCTCACTCTCCATCTCTTCTCCATTTTCATCCGTCCCCCCTGCTCCGCCCCCCCGCTGAAGTCCCGGGTTGGCGATCAGCAGGGCCCTGTGACCCATAGGCGAGCCCTCCAGGTCAGAGCAGAGAGCCTGGGGCTCATCATCATCATCATCGTCGTCGTCGTTGTCATCATCATCATCGCCATCGTCGTTGTTCACATCGGGTTCTGATAGATCCAACTCTGGATCAAACTCGCCAGAGAACTGGGAGTCTCTGGGGTGGTTGGACATGATGTCAGAGTCACTATCGTCGGCTTGGAGACCAGGGTCTGAGTCAGGGTGGTGGTGCTGCTGGTGGTGGTGGTCGGACTTTGCTTCGGTATCGGCCTCAGAGTCCCCATCGTCAGCGGCGTCCAGATCCTCCGCATCCCCCAGACCCCCATGGGCGTAGGCCTGTGGACCCGGTGGTTGGTAGTCCATACTGAGGCTCTCTGACGCCGCTGCGGCGTCCCAGTCTCCCCCAGGGTCCATCTCTCCAGCGCCAGCCAACTCCGTCCGAGCCACGGACTCAGGGTCGACCTCAGATGACGATGAAGACTCCAGGTGAGGCTCATATTCCTGGAAAAAGTCTGAGTCTAGCTGCGGGTCGTACTCCGGATCCGGTTCGGAGAGGAGTTCTGGCTCTGAGTCTGAGTCCAGGTCTGCTGCTAAGGAGAAGAGCTGAGAAGGCACATGTTTGGGCTCAGCGTTCCCCTGGTGGTTGTAGAGGTCGCTGGGTGCAGCGGGGTGACCTGGGCTTTCGGATGCTGTATACGGTGGTGTGTTGAACAACAGGGTGGCCCTCTTGAACACAGAGCCACCGGGATTTCCCTACGCACAGCCACATGCCAAATAGCAGAAAAGGACAAGTTATAGTACAGTACAAGTACTAAAAAGGAACAAAGCAAGACATCATTTTTGATGTACTTCAACGATGCATTCAACCTTTCAATTACTACACAACTGAGCTAGTTAGAGGTCTACATTCAAATGTTTTTTATGTATATCAATGAAACATATACATATATATTTATATATACATACAGTTTATTTTTATAGCACCCTTCAAACATATTCATAGTGCTTTACACAGGCAGGAATCACATTTTAAAAACATGAGAAGGACAATCATTTAAAGACAATAAAGGACAATAATATATAGTATTGTCCTTTATTGTATTGTATTGTATTGATTAAATGAAATAATGAAAAGGTCCCCTATTAGCCATTACGTTAAGCACTATGAATGTGTTTGAAGGGTGCTACAAAAATAAACTTGTTTGAAGGGTGCTATAAAAATAAACTTGTGTTTGAAGGGTGCTATATAAATAAACGTGTTTGAAGGGTGCTGTATCAATAAACTTTTGTTTGAAGGGTGCTATATCAATAAACCTGCCTTGCCCTCCTAAACCTAAACCTAAAGCTGCAGAATCAGAAGAGATGAGCCCTACCTCGGCCCGTCCATCGGCCCAGGTGGTCTTCTGTGAGCAGGCGCCGGCGCTGGCGGGGAGCGGGTCACTCTGGCGCCGTCCGTGCGGCGGGAGGCGAGACACCAGGACTTTGAGGCGTTGGAGGCACACCACCGGGACCTTTTGACTGTCAGCAGCCTTCACAGCGTCCCTTTCACTTCAACAAAACACACACACAAGGTGACTTTGTGATTTTCACCTTTACTTATTTTTTTTCAAATATGTTTCTGTTCATCTCTATACTACCTGTTGTTATTCTTGCCGTTTCTCGCTTTGTAGCATTTTTCTTCGACTTTGTACTCCGTTTCGTCTTTTGAAAAAGTGTTCTCTGATTGGGAAAAGCATTAAAAAAACAACATTGAGTTTGCTGTATTCAAGGATAGCAGCTGCAGTAGGAATACATATCGTATGACGTTAATGAAACTGTGCAGCACCTGGCTCCGTCTTATAATACGACAAAGGTGAGGAGAGGTGCAGGGAGCGCTGGCCTCTGCAACGCGTGTGACCGACCGAGACCGGGTTTTTCTGCCTGGCGACACACTGTATCCCCCCATCTGACGCTCTCCTCCGCCTCGCATCCGTACAGCTGTACTGAGGATGAAGCGTACATTGAACAAGCATGTGAGTCTAATCAATATATAAATACATTAACCAAATCAACATTAAAGGCTGCTGTGGTTACAACAAATAAACTGAATGGAAATCACTGTCAGCCTCAAGTATAGAGTGGTGCAGGGATGACGTATTTTTGGAGGCCAACCCGGAAGTTAGCGTCGCCCTGGGTTCCCTCGACAAAAAGCCAATGGGGTTTTTCCCATTGGATTTTGCATTATTGCAGAAAATAAGCTTTGTGGCAAACAAAAGTTTATGATACTTACACGTTTTGTTAAACAAGATAATATTCACCAATGAACACTACTTTTATGATTTTTGAAGCGTAAATGCAATCGCCAGAAGTTTTTTAAGACACACAGACAAAAGCTTCAAAATTCACGAGTGGGGTATTTACTGATGTATTTAATGTCGTAGACCAAAACGTGACAATATCTTAAGCTGGTGTTAACCACAGACCTTATTTCAGGCATCTAACCAAAAACCCATTCAAAAAACCCGTTGACTTCGAGATGAAGGAACCGGAAGTGCCAAAATGCTAACGGACTTCCGGGTTTTAAGGACTCATTCCTGCACCACTCCACTGTGTAGGTCTCAGAGCGCTGCTGCCTCTTGGAGATGATGGGTACGCTGACATGGAGGGTGGCGGTGTGCACTACCTGGTCCGAGGCTCCGCCCTCCAGGCTGGCGCCGACGCCCCCGGCCCCAGCGGAGGAGGCGCTGCTGGATGCGGGGGCTGCTGGCGGCGGTTCTGCTGGGGTGCTCTGGGAGCGGCTGTTCCTCCGCCCACATGCTGAGCCACAGCAGCGCCGGCTGCTGGGGGCCTCGGCTCCGCTCTCGTGGGCTGTCAGAGACGTCTCCAGGGACGAGGATCTCTGTCAAAAAAAATGACACACACACATACATGCGCACACACATGCACGCACACACACAAACACACCCACGCACACACACACACACACACACGCAATAAAACAAATAAACGAAAGCAAGAGGGTTTTGCGACACAGCCACCAAGCGGCGATACAACAGCGTTTATGTGCGGCTATTTATGTCGGAGAGAGAATATAATGGGATGTTTGTGATAATGCACACTTTCCCATTTCACACACACACACACACAGAAAGTACACGATGAAAAAACATAATTTAAAAGACGCATTCAATCCACTCAATCACTACAAACGCTGAGATGCATCAACGCAACCGCATAGATGAATCTTTATTCACCGCTAAATGAAAGGCTGGCTATAACCTCAATCATCGTATGTAAATGAAACATCAAGGTTGTCTGGATCCAGCGCAGCTTGCAAAGCATTCATTTAACCATCCTCTCTCTCTCACTCTTCCCATGCCACTGCCTCTCACGTATGTGTGTTTTTACCCCAAAAAACACAGTACACAATGGAAACGTGTGAACGGTGTCCCCAACTTAATCCGTGCTTCTCTTCAAGTCTGACAAACGGCTGGTGGCGGCTTCCTGTAAGCCCCACGCTGAGCTCTGGAGATACACTATCAGTATGGTCCCTCTGTGGGGGAATAACGAGGCCAATCCGACAGGCTCATAATCACCTGCACTTACCTGATCCCCCCATCCCTCCCCCCCCATCCCTCAAGGCTAGCATGTGCAGGCCGGATTGAAAATGAGGATGACAAAAGAGGAACTTTTTAATCCCCCCCCTCTCGCTGAGATGATGACGAGGGAGGAAGGGATTTGTGTATTGAAGAGTGGGAAACCGGAACTGAGATCTAACTGGCAGCCTCCGCTATTCCCCGAGTGTCTCATTAATACCAGGTTAAGTACATGTGTGCCGGCTTCACCTCAATGGTTGTGACATACGCAGACGCGGGGACATGGAAAACATGGAAACAGAGTGTGTGTGTGTGTGTGTGTGTGTGCGTGTGTGTGTGTGTGTGTGTGCGTGTGTGTGAGTGTGTGTGTGTGTGTGTGTGTGTTCAGACTTCTGACATCAAGTGTGCTCATGAGAAAGGAGGCCATCCTTGATTTGAAGTTGCATCATTGTGCAGTTTCTATTTTAAGTGACAACTGAGGCTTTGTGTTCGATGATGGGTTTTTTTGTTCGGGCTGTAAGGGAACTATGTTCCAGCTTGCTGTTTCACCATCTGTTTTATTACACTAGCTGTCAACTTTGGCAACTGATCATTTCGGCATAAAATAAACTGATTGTCTGTTCAGTCCTTCAGTATGTCGTGTGTGTGTCCGTTGATTGTTCTTCTTCATTTTTTACTTTTTGACTTAAGGCTGTTACTGCCTTTCCTCCAATTATGATGCACAATAACAATGATAAAGACCACACTTTAATCGATTGTGAATGTGCTTTCTGAATGTTTCGATAAGCCTTAATGTGAACCAGCACGTGCACACATAGGGTCTAAGGGGGGCTTGAGCCCCTGCCCTTTTGCCCTCAGAGTCAAAAGTGAAATTCTATCAAATATAAAGAGGGAAGTGTATCAGTATCCACGAATAAATACACCTTATCTACCTTATCTAAATACACCCCCCTTCCAAATGGTTTCGTCTCCAATCAACGTCACAAATTCCGACATTCCGAACTTGTACGCACCGCATCCCCAGTTCAGTTACTTTGAATGATGTCACTCAGGTAGGCACTGTTTTAATGATGAAACCATGATTAAACAACACTTACTTACTTTTAATATTATATATCCATTAAAAAAACTATGAAGTAGGTCAGTAGGACTTGCCACTTTCACAACGGTACTTGCGAGCAAGCGGGAAAGTCTAATTATCATGAAAACGATGTTATCTCCCTCATACAGGAAGACTTACAAATATGCAATTCATTTCTGAAGCAGGAAGATACGTTTTGCAAAAGTTTTGGTAGTTTAGTGATGAGTCACCCCCTTTTCTTTTTGTGTGCGTGTGAGTGCATGCGTGTGTTTTTTAATTTAATTAAATACTGTGGTTTCGCTCTGTGTGATGCTCAAAAACATGTTAGTAAAATCAAACTGTTCAATAATTGTATGTATTATTTATAAAATATATGCAGTGTAACAAAATAATACAGAACATGAAAACAGAAGGAAGTTTTGAAACCCCAAATTCAGGGGGCTTATGTATCCAGCATGTCAGAGTAGGACTGCTGATCTACAATCTGATCATTACTTATAATGAAAGGTAAATGACTGACTGTTCTGACTGGTTTCATCATGGATTAATGTGTTTAAGTAGAATTTAAACAGGTCCCATGTTATGAACATAGTGTGTGATTATGGTTGGTGGCGGTGTGGCAACATCGGGGTGGGAATAGCGCAAGTCGTTGGGGTGAGGGCCCTTTTTTTGACTTGAGCCCCTGCCCCCAAAATGTCTGTGCACGGCCCTGATGTGAACATTGTTACCTACTGCCATCTGTTTTGCCACTGGTGACTTGCCTGTGTAGGTTTAGAAACTTGATTTTAGTAGGGATAATACACAAACAACATTTCGTAGTGTAACGGCTATAGAAATGTGTGTGCTCTAAATGCATATCAAGTGGGTGGATGGATTGTCACGAGAAGCCCAATATGGGAGCACAAATTATTAAAATCCTTGCTCAATGTAATCAGCACAACACATGCATGCCCCATACACACACACTATACACACAGTATTGCTGATGTGCAAGAATCCTGCATTTGAATACCAAAAGTGCATGCTCTTATAAATGTGTTGTGTTGTATGGGAATGCATTCCTCACCCTGGTCTCTCTGTAGCCTCCTGGCAGCGGAGGTGGAGGTGGTGGTGGTGGTGGCGGTGAGGATGGAGGTGGCCTTGTCCCTTGCTGCTCTTGCCTCCTCTCCACTTGCGTTAAGCCATTGGACTGACACTCCACCTGGACACCCTGCACTCTCTCCTCCCACTGCCCTCTACTACTACTCTGTTCCCCTCTGACTCCCGCCACCACTGTTTGTCTATGGCCATGCTCCTCTCTCTGCCTCCCCTCCCAGGTGTCTCCAGCCACCCCACCCTGGCCAGCGGCCGTCGGCCCGAGATGCTGCTGCTGCTGCTGCTGCTTAGGTGTGCTGGAGGTGAAGGTGTTCCCGGGGTCCAGCCTGCTCTGTAGCTCTGCCTGTTGTTGCTGGCCATGTTTCTCAGGAAGACGTTCCACTGGTAGTGGTTTGGACTGGGACTGGCGCGTACTGTGTTGGGGATGGGAGGTTAGGTGGTTGTCATGACTACCGCCGAGATAGATCGAGTCTGCACCCGGGATAGGCGACAGTGATGAAGGAGGAGGAGGAGGAGGAGGTGGAGGAGGAGGAATAGGAGGACATTGCAGTGACGCGGCCTGCACCCCTGGGCTGTTCTGTGGGTCCCAGCAGCTCTGGAGAGGCTGGCTCTGATGGAGGGCAGCGACGGTAATGGTGGGCGGAACGCTGCAGCTGTAGGAGGCCGGATCGAGCTGGTTCTTGTGGGTGCCGGCAGACAGGTCCGCATGCAGGCAGCACATCTGGGGCTGGCAGCAGCCCTGGTAGCCACCGCCGCAGCCCTGCTCTCGTCCTCTCTGGCAGGCAGAGGGCAGAGACAGGCATGGGACGGGCTGCGGCCTTAGTATACTGGGGCAAGACAAGGCCTCAGGAAAGGGGCAGTTCCCCCCCTCAACAGCTAGCTGACCTGTAGAAACAAGCAGAGTCATATCAGAAGAATGCAGTCTGATTTGTGTTTAACCAATGCATTGGAATGCCACCATGGACTACTTGGTTAATTAAGCTTCTAGTTACCTAGAGAGGCTACATGCTTGGTCCAGTAGCTTGCGTCCCAGTTAAACTTGATCTTCACTGGTAGCCATGAGTCCAAGTAGAGCGATGGCTCAAGCAGCTGCTGCATCTGAAGTGAAATCTGACAGAAAAAAGTGCAATGACTTTCTTGTTAACATCCTTTTTAAATAAATTCAGTACAGAGTCGTCAGGCCCAGGATTTGAATTGCACTAATGAAGACTACAAGACTGAGCCAATGGTCGCAGCCTACCAGCTCCTTGCTGAAAAGCACTGGGCTCCTGCAGTGCTGGGTCGTTGCCCAGGTAACAAACTTATGCACATGGTCCAGTTGTCCGCAGATCTCTATCGCCCCCTGGAGTTGATCATCCAAGCGCTGCTGGAAGTCCTCGGAGATCTTCTGCAAAGGAACACAAATTCATGTACACCATCAGTTAATTACAGAGGGGTGAATTGCTGGCTGATCGATGGCTGTTTTTTTTCCTTTGCCAGATGTAGTTGCTAGGATGCTGGGTTAAACAGCTTCGACAGATCAGTATTGGCTCGCCATCGTTCTCGCTTTCAGGAATGATTAAATCACGATGGCGACTCCTTCCTTGCATGCAGATTCCTCATGGTCAACTGAACCATTGAAGGGGGGGGAGGGAGCCAAAGTAATTACCTCAAGTTGCTCTATTAATAGGCTGGCCCGTTTGTTCAGCTCGTTCATCATAATCATTTTTGCCATTTTAATCTGGTTCTCTGCTTTTCTCTGCATGATCTTTACTCCGTGGAGCCTGCAAAAGAATGGAGACACAAAATCCAATTCTGATTGCTAACATGGAAATCACAACACAAGCTTGAGATCTATAGCTGTACGCGTTATCTCATTTGGATCTGTGGCCATTGTTATTCCTATAATGCCAGAGTAGCTGAATAGAAATGAAAATGTAAATTGTGGAATAGTGACCGCCTTTATCCAATATATCCAATTTCTAGTCCAGCTGTGGCAAAATGAGTTTACCTTGAAAACAGGTAGCTAGTATGCATCCCTAATGATTTGTTTGTTTGTCTGGGGAATCTCAACTGACCTGTCCTCTACTTGCTTGGCAGTGTTCTCCACACTAGCCCTCCTCTCGTCAAGCTGCACCACCAGGCTCTCAAACAGCCACTGCTGGTCCTGCAGGGCCTTTCCAATGTGTACCAGCCTGCACCCGCCAGAAGGAGACATTAACATACAACAATGTCGGATCATTAGCCCACCTCCTCTTTATTCCTCTTCTTCCCACCACACCAAACACTAGGAGGATCAAACCTGTTCCCCCAGACAGGACAGGACATTATGCAGGTGACCTTAGAGGAAAGACACTGTAGCCTGTTCCACTGTGGAAGGCAACAGTGTATGAATAAGCAATGAGAACCAAGGCTGAACCAAGGATAGTGTATTCAGATGTTGTGGATAGAAGTGACAGGGCACTTAGAGCGTGTTGTGGTTGCTGTTGTTGAGGCAACTTTTAACCTGCGGATAACCCCCCCCGCCACACCCCTGTTGCCACCACCGCGACACAGCCCCCCCCCCCCCCCCCGCCCTCCCCTTCCTGCAGTGTCCTTGTGCGCGCATCTGCCGACTGACCTGTGGTTCTTGTGGCCAGACAGGTGACAGCTGCTACAGCACAGAAGGTCACATGACTCACAGAACAGCTCCAAGGGCTCCTGTCTGTGCGTGTGGCACCTGAGGTGGGAGCGTGGCTGCGACCCAGGGCCTAATAGGTGGAATAAACAGCCAGAAGAGAGAGAGAGAGAGAGAGAGAGAGGAGGGGAAAGGAGAGGAGAGGAGCATGACACATTAGCAACACGTTTCACAACCGCAGGTGAGACATTGTGGCGTACCAGTAGCCTCACAAAGGCTCAGGGGTTGCTACCACAGTTGCACTGATATAGTATGCAGAAAAACACAACTTGACTACGTGACATGATTCATAAAGGAACCTTAGTCAGTACGTATACAGTATGTATACCTAAATAAATTAAAGGGAGGTTTGTGCATTTTCCAACATAATTATGATAGTAATATAATGTTGTTCGCTCCATTACGGTATATGGGGGGGCACTATTTAGTTTTGTTAGCAGCAGCAGAAAAACAAAACAAAACATACATAATTGAATGAATTAATTAAAATGAATGAATTG
>JAOPHQ010004265.1:357500-372500 GCA_030340625.1 Merluccius polli | reverse complement strand
TGTTGTTGTTGTTGTTGTTGTTGTTGTTGTTATTAGTAGTAGTATTATTAGTATTAGTATTATTATAGTGTTACTACGGACGACTTTGGGAGGCTGTGGTTGGTTATATGAGTGTGTAAATGTTTGTGCTCCTGTATTCATGTTAAGTGGACTCGCAGCCTGGACGCGGTGCCAGGTGGGTGACAACGCAATTCGGATGCAAACAGGACCGGTTCGCTTAAAATAAATAAATAAATAACTACACCGGGCTTCTTCTTCTTCATCATCATCATCATCATCATCATCATCATCATCATGATCATCATCATCATCATCATCCTTATCATCCTCATCATCCTCATCATCCTCATCATCTTCATCATGATCATCATCATCATGATCATCATCATCAACATCATCATCATCTAACCAACTCATGAGCCCCTGGGGGCGCGGCGCACATGCAAAACCGCGGCGGCGGCGGCGGCGTCATAACCGCGCTCATACGACCGTACCGTGTCTGTCTCCACGACGGCGGACGTGGACGTGGACATGGACAAGTGCGTCACGGGCATTAAAACCCCCCCAAAAAGAAAGAAAAAAACCCAGCACGACTTGTTTACCTGGCGGCTGGTGAAGCTGGCCGTCCGCCGCCGCCCTCCCGTTGGTCCGCTACATTTTTGGGGGAAAGGCGAGATCTCGCGCTTAATCGTGAGAGTTTAGTCGCATCCCAGGCTCGCGCGCTGACGTCCGCGTGCCCATCCGCTTTAACCCCACTGCCTACAGTAGCAGTGGCCTAGTAGTTTTATTTCTTATAAATATATGCAATAGGCCGATAATGAGCTATGCAAAGACTGGTAGGTTTTGTGTAGGAAAAAATTTTAAAAAAAGTCCTTAAACACAACAGCTAGTTTTTTTTCTTTTCTTTTCTTAAATACATTCATATATATATATATATATAAATTCATATATATATATACATTCATATATATATATATATATATATATATATATATATATATATATATATATATATATATATATATATATATATATATATATATACAATATAGCCTAAAGCAGGTGAACCCTGACAGCCACAATGGCAAACTTCGCAGTCAGGTGGCCAATCACATCGCTGCGTGGTGATGTGCAAGGACATAATGGGGTTAGAGGCAGCATGGTGTCTGTATGGCGCGACGCTCACAAGGCCTTCTGGGAAACCACCAGGCTCTCACAGCCAATAGAGTTGAGGGGAAGCTGTCATTACGAGATGTCTGATGGGAGAGGGATGCTGTTTGCCGGGGAACGAGAGGCTTGAATGTGGCATGAACATGACAATATGAACATGACAATATTAAGAAAATGAAGTGTCAACAAATGTTTTTAACAATACACTAAACATTGTGTGTTGTGCTGATTGGCCTACAGATTGATGTCATTTGTCTATAAACCCTGATAAGTCGAAATTAATAAAGTGTAGAATAATATAAGATAAAATAAGACAGCCAAGAATGCCACCAACACCATTAAACATCATTTAAAGCCACCTTATGAGGGTATAAATGGACTCATAACACAATTTCAGTGAACTACCGTGTATAAATAAAGGGACAGGTACACACATTAGTTATTTACCTTTTTAAGCACAACCATTTTGAATTGTAGTACAATAACTCGACTCAAACATGTAGCCATTTGATGTATTTCATGTGTTTACTTCTTTTGTACAAAAGACCATTTACATTTACAACCATTTTCTTTCTTCCATTCTTGCCTGTACAAATCATTAGAGACAAATAGGGTTTATTCTCCAAACGTTAAACATTGGATAGCGAAAACAATCACTTTGGCCTCTCCACCCATGGGAGTTCCCACAACACTCAAACCAAGCATACCTGGACATCAGTGGTTACATCATCAATGGTCACTTGCTCTTGTGCCAGCTAACGTTCACTCTTATTAGGTACCATACACTCCAAAATACATCTACATTGGAAATTAGCACAGCCAGTTTACAATGATATATGTACAGTATAAAAAACTATTATTCACGAATATGCAGCACAAGATAGTAAATATCATGACACGAGACATTAGCTCTTCAGCTTTAGGAGGTTTTCAAACGGGAAACCTGTCTGAGTGAATAGTTTACAGTAGAACGATGTCTCCTCAGTTCTTTTTGTGAAGAAATTTCATTTTATTTCCTGAAAAATAGGCAGAAATAGACAAGACATCATCAAATACAACACGAGGGTTAGAGTAACTTCAACATTGATTAGATGTATGATTCTTAATTCTCATTAGACGCGGGAAATTAACTATATTGCCCATACAGATTTAAATGTAAATGTTGATACTGTATGTATGAGGTGCTTTCGTCTTGTATTAATGGCTGAATATTCCTCTTTTTGAATTCAATTTGTTATACTTTATAAGGATGATACGCTAATGAGGATAGGTACATAACAGAACTCACCCAGGCCTTTCAGGAACTTGTTGACTCCACTCTGTTCGGTGTCAGGCAGCTCTTCCAGGTACTGCTCCACCCGCTGTTCAAAAAGCCCTGGCAAGGCAATACACGATTCAAAACATGGCATGTAATGGTAGTTTCAGACATTTTACATGTGATGTGTCTGATATGTCTGTAATGTTGAATTACAAAGCTTACTGTAAAGTAGTTGTAGTTCAATTACTTTGAATCACTTAAGTGGTGTCCAATCACCATTTAAATGTATAGGCCTATTCATTTACAATACATGCTTAATGGTGCTATGCATTGGCTATTTCACCTGTTCACTAACTGGATACAGATTTGAAGCCAATATTTGAAAGCAGCTGTATGTATGTTGAATATCTGAAATACATAACTACATAAACATAGGCCATAGTGCATTGTGTCCTCTGGCCACTAGATGGCAGCAGAGAACGTTCTGCTTAAAACTGCTGAGCCAACAGAAACAGTTGGCTGGCCTCACAGCATCTACAATATATGATTCATTTGAGCCAACTTTTGTGTTATTTTACAACACATTTGGGCCAGTTCATGGGTGAGCGCCATTCTCCGCTCTGCTAAACCCATGCATCGTTCCTCATATGTGTTTGCACAGCCTTCAGCATCACATTGATCTATGGTTATATAGGCTACATTAATAAACGTTTAAGTGATTGTAACACAATACAAGGAGAGTTATGGCATGTCAACGCTTGTTGTTAAATACAACAATGTCTGTGTAGGTATTATGCTAAGATGTAGTCACTAAAATCTGGGAAGCCAATCACTTTAATCCAAAGCAACTTGGAGCGAATGGGACCCCAAGTCATGAAGGAGCAGGAATATTGCCCAAGGATACCCATTGGGGATCGAACCTTGAGTGTAATACTTTGTGCCACCAGGCAGTGCACAGACTTTCTGCACTTCTCTGCTTGCCACTACACTATGAGCCAGTAAATAATAAGTAATAACAATAAGTAATTCAATTGATAATTCAATAATAACTGTTGATATCAACAATTGCAGGTTGGCAGCCCCAGCTAATTCATGCATGGGGGGAAGTATGTAGCAAATCGATTTTAAAATGATTTACATTTTTTATACACTTTTACAATAACAGCTCGACTCATTGAGCCTTGAGACCAACGAGGTGGAAAACCCTCCTACTGACAGGATTGATGGACCGCAGCCCATTTTTACATATATATATATATAGAGGACCGAGTGTGCCACGGAAAGAACGAACAAATGTGTAATCGGTCTCTCGACATTGTGATTCTACTCGCCATTCGCTCTCTTACCGGACCTTATGCCAGGTTCAGTTGCATGCTCTGGTCTGCATGTGCACATTGCATTACAAACACCAATCTGGTGTCAAACACACACACACACACACACACACACACACACACACACACACACACACACACACACACGCGCACGCACACACACACACACTCATGAAGCATCTTCAGGCATTTTACCTTTAGCCCTGCACTTCCTCCGCTCGCGGTCCTGAATGAACCCCGCAAACATCTGGGACTCCATGAAGACGCCCAGGAAGCGGCGGACGCTCTTGGAGGCCACTGACTTGCGGAAGGCCTCGCGCTGGAAGAGGCGCTCTCCGCTGCGCTCGCCCTGCGCCAGGAAGAGCGAGTAGTGGCCCATGGCCTCCAGGAAGAAGCGGATGAAGGCCTCCGACACCAGGCTGTTCAGGGAGTTCACCTCTGTGGAGGAGGAGGAGGAGGAGGAGGAGGAGGAGGAGGAGGAGGAGGAGGAGGAGGAGGAGGGAGAAGGAGAAGGAAAAGGGCATTGCTGGGAATCCGCACATCAAATCCATTTTATTTGTAAAGCATATTTCATCAGTCAGCTATCAGTGTGGACAAGTTGCGTTGTCTCTTTTGTTTTTTAAGGGGGAAATGATTTGCCCCCTTAGTTACCTTCATCCGATTCGCTGTCAGAGTCGAGGTTGATGATGTCGTTCCTCTGCTCGAGGGCTTGCTCCAGTGCTGACTGGAGTTTCCGTGGCAACAGGGAGGCCTCGTCATCCATCTGCAAACAACCAGAAACGGTGCAGTGCAATGACGAGGGTAAACAACAATGTTGGGGAAAAACAGAATTCATAGGCTAAAACTAGCCTCACAGACTGACATGCTAATACAAACCTGACGGATGAAGCGGTCTGTTCCCAGGTCAACCATCAAAGCCTGTGTGGAGGAAGAACATGAATGAGACCCTTTCATATACTGCGCATACTTTCATGTTTGACACATAGTGTAATATATGAAAGTATACCTTCTTCCCCTCTCTCAGATCATTCTTAAATAATATCCTAATACCAAACCGCTACAGTTCAATTAAATCTGACAGCTCAAAATCCTTTTGAATAAATGATTTCTTTGGAAAGTGAGGTGAGTCAATCAGTCTTAATATGATCATTAAAATCTGAGGAGCATGCTCTGGCTAGCCAACCGGCTTCTTCTGCCAGGACTATTAGAGGGACTGTTTAGGTGGCTGGTGTTATCCTGCCAATCCCTGTACTGCATCTTCCCTGCACTACACTGTTACTTAAGAATGTGTGTGTGTGTGTGTGTGTGTGTGTGTGTGTGTGTGTATGCGTGTGCGCGTGCGTGTGTGTGTATACGTGCATTTGCTTGTGTGTGTGTTTGTCAGTGGGTATGTGTGCATTTAGGCGTGTGCGTTTGTATGTGTGGGGGTGTGTGTGTGCTTGCGTAGCTTTCTTCACGATCAGCAACACTACACTGGCTCTGCCAACAGCACTGCTGAAGAGACGGTCACAGCTAAAGTTCACCACTGAGCATAGTCATTAGTTGGGCTGTAATGGGGAATCTGCAGTGCTTATACAGGGGGTCAACGAACAGGAGTGCGTTAAATTGTTTTTTCACGTTGATTTCACTCTTTGACACAAGCATTACTGGTGTTTGTTATGATCAAACAGAGATTGTTTCTCTGTTTGATCATAACAGGTTTGGACTCGAAGAAAGGTTGGTGACTTAAATAAAATGGTCAAAAGAATCTAATACTGGAGGAGGAAATTAAGCCAATGACTTGTCAAGACAATGTATCTAAGAGAAAAGGGTTAGGTTGTGGCTATGCATCAGCGTCGACTTAAAATGACTTAAATTAGAGGCAGATTCAGGCAGATACATTGGTCTCTAGTGATTGGTTATGGAAAATCAAATCCTCCTCCCCCACGGAAATGGGTTAGAGTGGAGGCAATGTCAGTGTGGCAGTCCACCCTGCCACACGCCACCTAAGCCACCTAAGTGGCTTTGCTGTGCTCCTCCGAAACTGGACACTGGTAGATGTTGGTATAAAGCCAGTTTATTGGAGATGGCATGATGGCACAGCCAGAGCAGGTGGTAAATGCTGTCATGACACAGCTCTCTCCCCAAGTGTGTGCGGTGATGGCTGGTCCAATCAGTCTGACTCGGGCCAAGTGAGGCTGCTTAAACCGGCTACCAACCACACACACACTCCACAGTCAGACTGGAGATGGAAATGGTGCGCAACGAGTTGACAATCCTGTCTGATATCGGGGCTGAAGACAATGTGCCCACCTCTTCGACGGGCAGCTCTTTGAGTTTCGGCAGGGAGCTGGACAGCAGGCCCACCAGGAAGGGGGTGGGGCAGCAGACGATGTCCACCATGGCCGCCGGCAACACTGGGATGAAGGTGTGCTGCCAGGAGAAGGGGTAGAGCAGAGCCACCACCGCATGGATGCAGCTGGACAGGGTGCTGTGGACGATGCACAGACAGACAGGCAAACAGACAGACAGACAGACAGACAGGCAGACAGACAGACAGACAGTGTCACTATAACCCTGGCCACCAGACCGCCTGCTGCCATGCACGGACATGGAACAACAGTCCAGATGTTTTGCTTGATAAGGACAAAAAACAACGACAAAAAAACAACAACATTTGACCCAGGGGAGTGGTGGGTTTGTGTAGGAAAAGTACTAAAACACAACAACGGCTAGCTTCCTCTCATATTTCCAGCTGAGAGTGGTTATATAAGTATTAATACCCCGGACTAGGCATGGTCACAAAAAATGCAGACGGAGCCCATTTCCATTACGGAGTATCCTCAGTGTCATAGTCCAAGTGAAATATCTGCTCTATCCTCTCTGCCTTGAAACAATTACTTTGGTGTATACACAAGATGAGACAGCACAGCTATGTACCTTGGCCACCGCACTACGTTCTCCCTGCAACTCCTCTTAAGGAAGCAAACGGGAAGAGGCCTGCGTTTGATCGCAAGAGGCTGCTCCTCCTCCACTTTGCGAAACACAATAAAGAACAGGAAGGGGAACGGTCCACGTCAGAGCTTTCTTTCTGCCACTCGACACTTAAGAGAAAAGTTGAGCCGTGGCCGCGATTCAACTCCTAACCTCCTCACTTATCCACCTCTCCCGCCCGGCGGCACGCCCTCTAACGCGATGCACATAGCAGAGCCCCGACTTCAAGGGCGGGACGCGACCAAGACGGTGTTTTGAGCTCGATCCAAGAGGTTGGATAGTGCGGTACGAGCCTCAATCCCGATGATGCCTGCAGAGGCTCTTCTTCGCCCTATGGACGCCTTTGACGACGCAGGCAAACAGAGTAGCAGTCCCGCTGAACTTGGACAGCTGCAGCATAACCCGAAGATCACAAATAGCAGCCAGTCTTTCTCACGGCCTTCGGCTTGTTGACAGTGTCAGACCCTCCTCCCCTGTTCCTCCAACACACTGTACGGTCCATGTACACAGACACAGAGGGAAAATAAACTATGGTCCAATCACACACACACACACACGCACACACACACAGAATCCGAATGGATTAAGGCCAAAACTGGGGATCAAACATGGTATGCAAAGGCATAAAGTCGCATAAAGACGTATTGCATCGGGTTGCTGTGATTAGCATCAGACAGCACATCCAAGTAAACACGCACTTAGTCCTCTTTTGTGCATGAACTCTTCACATCAATTCACAGCTTTAGCTTTGGACGATTTTATGACACAGTGATGTGTCATCAACAAATATTACTAATTGAAGCCCTAAGAAAACCTTTCCCCCAATAATCTACTTTCATCTCTAGGTTACGCACCATATGCTTTGACATATGACTCAATTCACCAATATTCTTGTGTTCTTTGCCAACATGAAATAGAATTACGCTCCTGAAAGCCCGCCGGCCATAATAATCACGAGTCGTCTGTCTTGCTTTTTTCCTCCACTTGTTCCATCAAAGACGACCATCCCGTTTCCATTGGGCCCGAGGAGGGCTTCATAACTCCTAGCAGATCCTGTCTCCGGGGTTTAGCGTGTTCCAACAGGGAGCGATGGGGCATTGCTTTCAGAACCCTAGCCACAGGCTACACACGGCTTCACACACACACACACACACACACACACACACACACACACACCACTCATACCAAGAGGATCGCTTACACTCTTTCCCCGGGCACACACTCCTGGGAAAAGTTGAATTTGCAATGAAAACACACTAATGCTGCACTGTGCTGAGGCTGGAAAGTCTTGGAAGGTAAGACAAAGAAAAGATCGGGATCTCTGCATTGTAAAGGTTGTATATCCGGAAGACGTAAAGATTGTATCTGGAAGACGACTTGACTTGATGTCGTCTCGATTGCACATCCTTTCTATAAAAGTAATCAGTACAGCGGTCTACAGGAGCGGTTTTCAGTTGGACAATGCATTCATATTTGCAGTTTCGACGGGCCAACTATTTGTTGAAATTGGAGCAGCACTAAAAGCCAAAGACATTATGCCAAAGAAGATTACCAATGGACGGTTTGATGTGCGTCAATGTTCAGTGTGTGTGGCGGCCAAACTGGCAGGGTCTACAGGAGGACCTGCCATGGTGGCTCTGTGTGTTCTCTGGCCAGAGAGGAAGGCAGTGGTGGGCAGTGGTGGATGATCCTACCACATGGATGGAGACTGCAGCATGCATCACTGCCCTGCGTTCCCTCACTCACCATCCTTGCATGAATCACATTGGGGCAAAAGGCCGACGGACGACATAGCAAGGCTGAACTGCTGCAAAAATATTTGATCCATCATGTAGAAAACGCAACTTGATACTCAAATAATAGCAAGTAATTATTGTTAGACTGCAGTGGACTAAAGGCCCACGAGGCCTATAGAGGGATTCTATGATTAGCTACATACTTTGTATTTTTGAAAAAAATGTCCATGTTCCCAAACGGGTTGCCTTTACTTCCTGCCTTGTCTATAATAATCTTGGCCCCTACATTTTTAACACACATTGAACAGTTGCAAATGGTTTTATTACCATCGGGTCATTCGTGCAAGGATACATTAGGTTTTTAATATGTGTGTGTGTGTGTGCGTGCGTGTGTGTGCAAATGCAAGTATGTGCGTGTGCGGGGTTCAACATCGTGATACTAATGTCAAAAACAGCTGGCAGGGGTCTACCGGCTAAATTGTCTCGGCTTTTTGGTTTAAACAACTGGAATGTCTGGAGCACGTTTCCTCATATCACGAGACACGACACACACACACACACACACACACACACACACACACACACAACATCAGTTACCTGATCGACCGCTGGCGATGGTTCTGGCACCATGCCACCCGCTGCACAGCAGGGAAGGGTTTAAGCGGAATAATGGTCTGAATCACTTCATAGCGTCTCATGTCTTGGTTCGAGTCGCACGAACAGCAGCGGCTCGTTCCGCCCGGCTCGCAAATTACAATCACGGCAGTTCAAACCGCGACCTCAGGTAAGCGTTTGCGTTCACAACCAATGGGACGACGCGCGCATTCTCTACCTTTCATCCCTCACTTTGAACGTCCATATTGGATACGCCGTTGGCAACAGAGGCCGGCCAGAGCAAACATGCGTACAGTGCAAGGAAGAAATGGATATTGGCCGATGTGCAGGAACTCCAGCAGAGCTCGTAGACTTGATTAATTCACCGTGGCTTCAGAAAGGCTTTCAGAGGCTATTGTTTGGTTTCCCCCCCAACCCCACCGCAGTCCCTCCCGCCGACAATCCTGTTCCTTCTCACTGTGTCTTTGGTGAAAGAAGAGGGAAAATGGATGTTTGACTGGGAGCAAAATCCCTGTTCTGCTTTCTGTACGGTCAAAATATACACTCTGCAGAGCTGCAGCTACGCAACTGAACACAGAACTCGTCTCGACTTCGTTTGCGGCGCCAACGACATGCCAAGCAGCGCTCTTTAACAACTGGCTAATATCTGGAAAGTTGGCAGGGGGACTTGTGTTGTGTGGATCCACAACAATGAAACCACACCACCGGGAAAAGTAATTTAGGACTCTGTTTAATCCTTACGCATGGAGACGACATACAAACAGACACAGACACACAGAGGTATCCCGACTCAACCCTGTTCTCAGAACCAACCAGGTTTACTCCGGTAACATTACAGTATTGGATAAATTATTAATACAATACAGGAAGCGAGGGAGCCAGGACAGTCTAGTGGTTAGTGGTTCAGTCCAAAGTCCTCCACAGTCTAACCTGTGGGCATCCTGAGAGTAAGACGCCCGAAACCGTCTATACCTGCTCAGTAAAGACATTCTGAATACACTGGCTGTAAGTCGCTTTGGATAGAAGCGTCTGCTAAATGACTAAATGGTAATAGCAAGTTTTTAGATCTGCTTAAGGGTGAACCTATGTCTTGACATGGATGATGAGCAGCTATGCGTCTCGTGATACACTGATAAAAGAAGATCGGTGTGGTACAAAACCCTTAAATCCCTTGAACTATCGAAGCATCGCCGAAACACAGGCACCTTTAATAAAGTACACTGCGGCGCAAATCGAATGCAGACAAAACTAAGACCCACAAAAACATTCCCTAACATGGTGTGTCATTTATTTATTTATTTTTGCTTTTACTCTCAGATCCGTTTTCCTGCTGGGTATACATTTTTAGGGACAGAAAAAAAAAATCATAATAAATCATGCTGCGCTCCTGGCTATTTTAGGATTAGATTATATACTAGCGTTCCAGAATGGCCCTCTTTATCAGAGAGCTTTGAAAACGCTGCCTACCACCGTTTACAACCCCGATCCAACCGGCGGGTCTGCATCGTGTATGTGTAAAACAAGCTCTGCAGATGCACTGTGGTTTTGGTTAGCTTAGGGGGAGAGTCTTCGCGCCAAAGCAAGTAAACAGAACAATAAAGAGACGGATCCGAATATTAACCACACAAGCGAATGTTGCTCGGGAAAGGAAAACCACGGGGTGTGTTCAGATCACCGATTATTACAAAATGTCCGGGACAGACACAAAGCCTCTTTGCTTCTGGTATTTAAACAACAACGTCTGCACATCACACAATCCCTGGTAGACCTCATGTTTTAAATAGAACGATAGACTTTGCCTACTACAGTCTCTTCTGCTATTTGAATTGGTAACTATCCCGCTGAAGAAGCCATCGCCAAGGAACCAGGTCAACAGGTTCAACTCCAGCACTAAACTGCCATAACTGTAACACTTCAGAACTGGAAAGCGATCAACTATTTAGAGCGGGACAGATGCCCAAGAATTGTGTCGCAACAAGCGAAGGGGACAGAGCGGGCGGCCGAGCGCAGGGAGTGAATGTGGCTCCATTAGTCACATTGTGACAGTCACAGATCACAGGGGGCAGAGCTTGGACACACAGGAAGTGCATTCCTTCTCCTCTCAGTCACTGCCCCCACAGTCGATGTTTGTTTAAACCCTCCTCCCGATATGTGAAAAGATTAGCTGCCCCGTCCCAGGGGGGAAAAAATAAATCTCCCCCCCCCCCCCGACAACAAAGCGATTCCAGTGTCCCCGGGAGAAGCACACCTTTCTGTGGCGTTTCACTGAAAGCAAATGACAGGAAGGGACTTTCCTCGGACCACATGTTCATCTTATCAGCCTGTTGTTGTTTGGGAGTGATTCTCAGCTGAGTTCATGACCCACTTAAATCTTAAGGATCTTCAACACTGGCATCCTGTGCGTCTGTCTGTTTGTCTGTCTGACTGACTGACTTGATGTTTCAAGGGTGTGATTTTAAAGGAGACTCAACCCCTGACCCCATCTATAAAAAATGCTTTCAGGTTTTTTATTTCACTCTGGGGGCTGCCTAGTCCCCTGTAAACGTCCCTTCAATTCACTTTCAATAAGCAGAGGTCAGGTGTGTGGCATCAGCAGGTGAATCAGCAGGTACCGGGTCACCATATCAGCCCATAAGAGGTTATGCATGCAATGTTTTTAACCTAGAGAGTCATCTAAGGCAAACCAACACATAAGTGGTGTTGGGGTTTGGCTCTCCTTTAATCATGAACAAATTCCAAGTCAAATGACATACATTTACACTTAATAGGCATTATTAGCTATCACATAATGCAATAAGGCACTTGTACAGTCAGACTTCAAAACAAATATGTGATGGTGAGTGGGTCAGGACATGACTAACATGTAAGCGTAATGAGCGTTTTGGTGCAATTACCTGAGTTTGTCCGCCACAAAGATGACCCTGCGCTCCAGCAACAGAGAGGCAAATACTCGTATGACTTGTCGTACGCTGAGGCAGCTGAACAGACTGTCAAAGTCCACATGTTCCAGTCTGGAGTCCATAGGTCTCCTGAGCTCGATGACCTGGTGTGGGAACAGTGGTTTGAGCCAACACTGGTCCTAATGACGTTAAACTAAGAGTTCCTCAACTGTAAAAGTATATATACCACTACAATACCACTATGCGTAATGCACTACCTGTAATTAATTTAAGTAATTAAACATGGTAGGCTAGAGACTGTATCCCAAATAACAGGAGGTTTGGAACCTCATTGCTTAATGGGCAATTTTTATAAAAATAAAAAACACTAACCAAATATTAACATGCACAATACACAATAATATTGTAATAGAAGCCCAATTAGCGCAATTAACAACAACATTAGCGACATAGGAAGCATTAACATATTACACATGGAACAATAGAAAAATGTATATTTGAGCAATCAACTATCGACTTGAATTGCCTGACCTCATTTCCTGCTCCGGGCAGGAAGGTTTTCACTCTGATGGTCTTTCCTGGAGCTGGGAAGGGAGACTCCATGAGACTCCTCATGAAGGGGTAGACTAGGGCAGCCGAGACCCCCCTCCGTCTCTCCACCTCGTCCAGGATCTTAGCGCAAGGAGGAGCACAAGAGTTAAAGTCAGCCTTCAGGTTAAACACACACACACACACACACACACATAGCTCTGCTAGACACATGGAGGAGCAGTCTTTCACCAAAGTGTGTCATGTGTTTTTGAGTCTTCTGGTGAACATGCTCTGATATGATCAGCCCTTCATGAGATTGTATGAACTAGTGAGAAGCCAGCAACAGGGAACTTGGTCACAGATGTATAAGTACTTCTCACAGTCATACTTGTGGCATATGGACCATGACATAGCGTTCAATGTTTTATATCAGTAAAGAGGAGCATAGTGTGTCATTTTGACCATTAGCAATTGCCAGGAACCGTTTTCTCATAATCAAAACCAAAGGAATAGAAGAAAATAAAGGAAGGAACTATTTCCGTGACACATCGGAGGAATGAAATCTAATCAAGGCAGAGGAACTTTATTAAAGAGGAGTGCTCAATTTCAATGTCATTTACATTTACATTTACATTTACATTTAGGGAATTTAGCAGACGCTTTTGTCCAAAGAGACAAAAGCGTTTGTCTCATACAAGGTAACGAGACACGCACACGCACGCGTACACACACACAATCACACACACATGCGCACACACATACACAGAGTGACCTTTGAAATTCCCTTCCTCTTAAATGTACTTTTATTCTCTGAAATTAAAGGGTTATTTTTTGCCATGTGCCTCGTCCAAGAAAAGTGCAAAAGTGCAAATGCAAAAATACCAAGTGTGTGTGCTAGAATTAGCACATTATATACATTATTTACATTGTATATATAACACTCTTCACATGTATTTAGTTAACAAATGAATCAGGAAATGTACAGGAAATGTTCAAAACGTGATCAAGGCAGACATTTTTTAAACATTTCCTTTAAATAATGAAGTATCTGTGGCAGTGGTGCCGCCAAGGGGTGGCCACAGCCACCCCAATACAATGGCTGGCCCTCCCACTGGCCGCCCCTTGCGAGTTGCATATGCATAATATGCTTAGTATGCATAATATGCTTCTATCTGATACATTAGGTACCATTCATTTAAATCAATAATGTACAACTGCATTATGCACAATGCCAAATGCCATCTGACTTCCGTTGGATGGGGCTTTTAATACGATATCCACTTGAGATCAGCCAAGGATTTAAACTTCATTCAATTGATTATATAATATAGTTTATTTATTTATTTAATTTATTTAATTAGCCTTTTTAGTGAGCCACCCCATGATTTGTACTTGCTCCTTCTGGCCTCCCCACTAAATATTTTCTGCAGGCGCCACTGATCTGTGGTTCCTTCCAACGCTTGGCTAATAATTTCACAGACAGGTTTGCTGATTCTATCATGCGTTTTATAGCAGGGGTCCTGAGGATCACACTTCTGTTTCAACATGTAGGAGGTTGTTGTATTTGTTAAATAATTAGTTTGATGAGATACGGAGAAGCATGTCCAAGGAGACATCAGTGTGTGAACAGGATGATCTCATAGTCAACACTGAGGGAGTGACTTAGTCACTGCAATTACACACTGTTCTACTGTTCCTCTGTATCCAGGAATGACTATATCAGGCCAAGAACAAGTATTTCTAAAATGGTAAAACAGAAGCATACAATGTGTTTATAAAGTCAAGTAAGGAGTCAATCCTACACACAGATCTATGACAAGATAGAAGATTGAACCTGTGTAGAGGTTTTAAATAGAAATCCTCTGTTTTGCTGGTCTGTTGTTGGGCTTTAGGAACTATTCATTACCCAGGACTATGGCATGTGGTATGTGGTAACATGCGGTGCAGCTGCAGAGGGACTTGGGGAAGATTTCATGTACAGATGAGTGTTCTCGTCACTACAATGTAAAGGAAGCATGTCTACAGTACATAGCAATGAGGACGCTGGTAGAAGTAATCAGTAGGGGGGCACGGTCTGACCCTTGCAGGACACCATGTGTAATTGCATCCCGTACTTAAGAACCTCTGATCAATATTTAGTTTGCTAATTCAACTGCTTATCAATAACATTTTCCAGACACATTTAACAAATAGAGAAATACAACATGTTCAATGTTTTAATATTGTGTTTTTCTGACCCATGGTGGCAAATAGATAATTGGAAATTGCGTTCAATATGAAAGTTATCAATTTGTCTACATGACTCGAAAATGAAAATAATGATGTCACAGAAATCCGTTCAAATCACAAGTTCAATATTTGTGCTTAACGCAGACAACTGGCGATCTTCCAGTTTCAAGAAATCTCCCTCCTTAAACTAACCCCTAATTCTCCAACCCATGTATTAAAGACTCAGATAAATATGGGGTTCACCCCTTCCTCCC
>JAOPHQ010004265.1:335000-352500 GCA_030340625.1 Merluccius polli | reverse complement strand
TGCATGCGCAGAATGAATGAATGGTCCCCCAAGACTGCCCTTGCAAATCATATCGTATAAGGAAATCCAAAGCAAACAGAGTTGCAAAACACACTCTTCAATTCTGACATTGCAGGTAGGAAACTGGGTTTACAGCAGTAACCAGGTTAAAACCGGGTTCCCATCTGCATGTAAACGTACCGACAAACTAAAGCCCTCTCAGCCATCTCCAATGTTGTGAGGGTTGCCCTGTCTTTCTTTACCTTGGGGAACTGATAGGTGACTTCTGGGGAGTAGGAGTTTTTACTGGGCTTCTTCTTCAGTGAAACCACCACAAAATACTCAAAGAGCTCCCTCTCCTGCCACTCGATAAGCTGCAGCTCCAATGTGCGGTAGCTAGGTGCCCGGCGAAGGATGGACTGCAGTTTCAGCAATCTCTGGGTATGGGCTGGAAAACAAGCGATACAAATGGTTAATACACAAGGCACATGTTAAGCCAATGTACAGGCAGGTCTTTCCTTCACTGTATTAAGTCAAAACTTTGGGTTTTGGATCGGTTGATTGACGGATAGTTAATTACTTATTAATTCATTTGAATTATGTAAATTGATTGGTAGTTAATTGAACATTTTAAAGATTGATCAAGTAAAACCAGAAGGATTTGCTGCTTATACCTCCAGACAAATAATTATTTGGTTTCTTTCCTCTCTTTCAGGTCATTATAAATTCATACATTTTTTGGCAAGTCTTCAGACAAAGCAAGCCAATTTAATACATCGCTTAGGGCTGTGGTAAGGTAAGGCAGTTACTTCTAGACCCTGTGATTTATCAATTGATCCAAAAGTAAATAATCACCAATGAAAATCAATCCTAATTGCAACCCATTTCGGAAACTTCCTTTACGTCTCGTTGATATAAAAGCACACAAAGGTAAACTTTGCACATTCTTCTTTTTCCTTTATACATGCCAGGGAAATCTTTGTGTAGTTTAGTGCTTATCCAGCTGCAATGCAACTACTTTTCTTTGGAGGACTCTCTTTTAAATGGGAAAATTCCCAGCACTTTAACCAGGATCAAATATTCCACAGACATGAATCACGGCTGTCCATGTGTAAAATGTAACACCTCACCCCTAGAATCTGGAGTTCACATGCCTGCTTTGACCTCTTACCTTTGAACCTGTCATCCGAGTCACTCTCACTCTCACTGTTGTCATCTGCAGGCAAGACGGGAGACAGGGGAGATTTCCAGGGTTAAAGAGACATTCTGTGTTTATGCCAGGAGAAGAACGTAGCCAGATTTCCTTGTGGAAAACAAATATTTACTCGTCTTGCCAGAAGACTGGAGAAAATCTAACAGTCCTTACCTCGCAGAGATGCAGTCTCCAAGTTAGACATGGACAGCTTTTTCAGACGCTTCTTCCCCCGTTTAGCACAGTAAATCGCGTTGATTCTCTGTACAAGCTGTGAAGAAGAGCAGAGTGTGTTTTTTAAACCCAAAGGGCAGCGCAGGTACTTTAAGCATCTCAAATATGGAGCTATAACAAAACACAAGAGTGCCATGTGTTCTAGAGTGTGTGTGTGTGTGATCCATCCATACATGCATACATAATTATTATGTAACTGATAACTGCATAATGAAATGAATGGCACCACTGCAGCGTTGCTCATTGGTTGCACAACACGTTGCTTTCGCCTGGCTTTCATTTGTGTGGCAGCCAATAGCGTGTACCTTGGGGATCCTCCAGCGACGGTGAGAGGCCAGGGTGTCGCTGGCGTTGGACAGGCCATCCTCCAGCAGGCCACTGGCCGAGGGAGACACCCCCAGCGGAGGCAGGAGCAGCATGTCATCATGGCTGTGGCGCTTGGAAAGCTGCGTCGACCGGTGGCTCTTCCTGTCCCCGGGACCGGAGAGGCGCAGAGACTGACTACTGGGTTTCAATGGCAACTAATGCGAAAGACAACAAGACAAGCACACAGATGTGTCTATGGAGGCCATATGTTACGCGTCTCACGTTTCAGGAATGCTGTTACAGGGAGATTCCACCAAATAATTAACTTTAAAAAGTTTTCTGCCGTGTTCTGAAATATTGTCTCAATTAAATTATTATTTTTTATATGGGATGGATGCTTTCTTTTTTTCCTCTGTTTCTGAGAGCCGGGGCTTTTTCTCCGAGACATTAACAGGACTAAACACGTCAAACAGCTTCCTGTGGTGGAACAGATGCCAAATATTTGCAGTGAGACAAGTTTACCTTTAAAAGCTTCTAGTCTGGGAGCTACATGCGATTTTAGAGTGATCATTTTACCACAAAAAATGGTACTCCCACCAGCTGTGGGAAGTACCTACAAGTCGTACCTGAGGTGGAGAGTTCAGCATCCTCTCCATGGAGCTCCAGGACCGGTTTCCCTCTGGCAATAAACACGACTTCCGCACTAGACTCTTGCGCTTCAGGTCGACGTCCTCGTACGGGTTCTCCTTTTCTGTGGACAAGATCCGCCGGCGGGAAATTCAGTTTCATTTGCTTAGCTGTGAGGATTCCCATTTCCACAAACGTGTGTTTTGATACATGACATATGGGATGGATGTGAAAGGGAGGGCAATTGGAGGCAGTGAAGGCTGTCAAGAGGGCAAAATGGGTGACAAATCACACACAGGGAGAGCTTCAAAAGTCCCCCTGCAGCTCTCTGTGGAGCCGCCTGTATGGAGCCGCCTGTATGGAGCCGCCTCCATTCAGAACAACGACAACCGTTGGCCCTGGTCTCCATAGGTCTGAAACCCCTAAGTAACACTGGACTACTGGTGAATCACTGTCCAAGCATGCACACTGTCTGCTCTGCTCAATGGAGTGCACAGATGCTTTGGGTCATCCTCGGAGACACTTGTTCTCAAACTGGAAAGTGTATCATCCTCAGAAGACAGCAGGAGTCTTTGTTTCTTTTGGTCAAAACCGGCTTTATGTAACTCTTGCACTGCAGCACTGCTACTATTGTTCCAATTTGAATTGTCTTTCCAGACCAAATTGATTGAAGAGAAAAAGAAAAGTGTTGGCAGTAGTGATAATGATGATGCAGCGTTACGTAGAAAAAATACAAATAAACACCCATCTTATACATATCCAATCCATCCAACATAAACAGTATCTGTCATTGCTCCAAAAACAACTCTAGTAAAATCGCCAGAAAGGCTTCATGTAAGTGTGTGCTTTCTAATTTGTGGTTGTGGAGACTTGTGAATAAGCCAGGGGTCTCGGAGCTTAAGCAGCACTGCTCTCAGGTTTCTAAGCATCACCCAATTACTCTACTTTATTTACAAGCCAATCCAAAGGGGGATTTTAATGCAGTGGAATTTACATATGTAGATGTATGTAGTTTTAAACATTTTGCTCTATACTGCAAAGACCGAGGAAAAGAGATCTAGGAAGAGCTCGACATATTACAGACCACTGCAAAGCTCGCTGGCTGATGTCACACTTGGCCGCAAGCCAACTTCACTAAAAAATAACTTGTGTAACACCACAGCCCATGTTCATTCAGACATGTGCACTGAGAATAGCTTTTTTGGCACAGTCCAAAAAAGGTTGTGAGAAAGTCAAGGAACTGCAGTCAAGGGTAAAAACAGAGCCAGATGGCATTGAAACGCATGAAGGGAGTGAACATTAAAACAGAAAGAGAAGTTGTTTTCTCTATCAAAAAGAAAGCATATTTATTTCAGAGCTTTGCCCGACCCTCTTCGACATAATAATAAGGGGGGAGGAAGAAACTAATTTAACAACTCACCTACTGGCACAGTGCTATGTCTCGTGAAGTTAAACGGTTAATTTAACAGACCGTTGGAGGTAAAACACACACTCTAAGAACAAGACTATAACAGAGTGTTTCGTTGTGTCAACCAAACACAAGACAAGAGTAATGAGATTCCTAGGTGATTGTCGCCATGTGATTAAAGCTGAGATGTACAGGATAAGAGGGTCTAGTCTAGTTTAACCCTTGTGCTGTCGCACAACGCCATTCAACTCAAGCTGTGCTGTAATGAAAGCCTGCTGGGCATAATGGTTGGTCTCTGTGGCTGCTGATGTACCAGAGGGTACTCATCATCTGCTCTGATTGCAAACATCCAAATCTTTCTCTCACTTAGGACACACACACACACACGATTCAAAGGGAGTGGACATAGCTCAGAAGCACACTGATTGTACCTCTGTGTTTACACAATAGACTTTAGTCTGGGACAATCCAGACAAGGAAACAAGCTGGTCGTACAGTGGCTGCGTCGGGTTACCCAATGGAATGACCATGGGCGGCGCTGGCTACAGTGGCAGCACTCAGCCGCTCATGTGGTAAAAGAGAAATGTGCACTGGATGTCTAAAAAAAATAAATAAGATGGGGGCGGAGGGGCTAGAGTTTTGTGTCAACATTTCTCGGCACCACAAAACACAGACCGTGTCCATCCTGAGAAGTGACTGCTTCTTACCACACTGGACTGCAGCTCGTGTGGGGGAATGCACAGTATTTTAGGATTCTGAAATGTTTCACAGCAAAGAATAACAAACACATCGGTCCATATTTTCGTTCACTGTGTTTGCTCAGTCTTCTGCGTTTGCAGATCTTAATGTCATATTATATTTCAATTCATGATATTTCAGTCATTCAAGTATATAGCACCAGGTGGGTACACAGCAGTCATCTTTAATGTTTAAAGCAACACCATAGCTCTACATGTTCACCCACTGTGTTTCACTCATCACAAATGTATCCCTCAACCCTAACCCTGTTACCAAATCTATTGACCTAGTGAGCCACAGATCCAAACAGGGTTGTTTTCTAGAAGAAAAAAAATCCCTTATAGAAACATAGTTATACTGTAGCAAACGTCGGAATGACTTATACTCTTGGTAAAAGCTCCTGACAACAATTAAGTCTAATCATAGGACAAGATTTCAACACTGTCTCCTTTGCCAATCTCCCAGACATATGCTGAATCAGTCATGATATCTAAATTTAACCAGGAAGCCATGGAACAGCATGTTGTGGCGATTGATTTTCTTTATCACTTCAAAATAAAAGTCTAACCAAATATCTTATGGAATGTGCCATATCTCCAGGATATGGGCTCCCGTATGACTTAACCCTTAATAACTCTTCTCTCGTCTCTACAACTATTCATTATTTACAATAGATCCCATACTCACTACTGCGAACGATAGTGGCTGGACAAAGGAGGCTTTGTTGGCACATGTCCCCGTGTCACCCCAGTCGGTCCTTGTAGCTAGGGCCACGACGTGGATACAACGCTCTTGACAAGTCACTTCCAAGTTCAACCAAGTTAGGTAACTGTGCATTGAAATAAATTGCATGGGTGCCAACCTAAAAAAACTGGCATCAGTTTGCTCCTCATAAATCCTGAAACATATTTCAAGATGTGAATGTTATTGTATTACTGTCTGAGGTCCAAGACTCATCAGTTGGGGAATTGATGTATCATGGCTGGCTTAGACGCTGCTCAAACTGACACTCGCTTCATACACAGAAGAAAACTGGCACTTGCACTGTGCGGCATGCCTGGGGTCATTTGTTAGTGGAAAGGAATTTGACTCCTAAACATGTCCAGCGCTTTATACAATCACTCCAGCCTCTTTGCGTGCAGAGAACTTGGAGCATGTCCTTAGTGTATGCACACTGGGATACACATTATGTCCCTAAAAGGTGATCCTCAGTGTCCAAAATGCTGATAACTCAACAATATGGGAATGATAGCACAATGTTCATCAACTGTCTTTTTTTTGCTACAAAAATAACATTGAATCAGCTAAAAAAAAAAAAAAAAAAAAGTTGTAGGCCTATCTTCATAACCATGAACATGACGAAATGGAGCAATCAGCTCTGCTGGTCCACTGATGATGTGGTATGTTAGGGTGGCTGTGTTTTCTGTTCCTACAGCGTGGTGTTGATAGAGGATGCCTGACTGTACTGGAGAACGTGTTGTCAACCAGGGATTCTTCATGGGAATATCTGGCGGGCCTCGCAAACGCTGATTGGTTGAAGCAAAGCCACGTGCTCCTGTACAGCCTGGTTTTCCACAGATCTCATGCCTAGGCTGAACTCCAAATAACAGGAAAACCACGATTGCATGGAGAGCTATTTTCTGTACGCCCACACATTTAGATAAGGGGAGTGGCCTGTCCAATGACAATGCCTGTATCAACATCACCAAGTGATGCTGCCTGCCTATTGGCCCAGTTTGTTTTTGTTGAGTGGACTCTCCTCCAAGGCCAAGGTTATACTGACAGAGTACAGAGTATCCGTTAGTATTGAGTATTCTGTGAGTATTACCTGAGTAAAAACAGATCAAATAATTCTCAAAACATTTGTTTCATTCTCTTCACATTGGAGTATTTCAACTTCAACAACGACATTTTACGTTCGCTGTTTACTGCATTTCTACGGTTTTCTTTTGTGTTTTTTCCATTGAATGAACCCAGCATGCTGTCCCCTCACCTGAAATAATATGTTTAGAAAGGACCATGATTTTCTCCACGTTGAGCTTATTCTGAAGCCGACTAGTTATGTGTACATCCCCAACTCCCCAGATGAATTGGACATGAAAGAGACCAATGATAAAGACTTATTTTGTTACCAATGAAAATAATCATTATCACACGTAAGCAGTACAAACCTACTACCACTGTAGTCCTGAAGCACCCTAACCACTGATAAACAAACCTAGAAATCATCTTAACATCTTCCTATCTAGCATTACACCAAGAGAAATGAATACAAATGATAATATCTCCAACCGCCTCTACCGCTCATTTGGATATATTTTAATGGTGGTGATATTTTAAACACAGCAAGGGTCGGTATCAGGGAAAACAAAGGTGTGCAGTATTCAAGGATGAGTTGATGCTTTTGCTTACCTACGATATCCTCGTAGGCGTTCTCCTCTAAAGTGCTTTTGGAACAAGGGCTGCCGTGCGTCTCCGTGGATACGGTGCCGTTCTCTGTGGGTGAGGATGGGTGCGAGGAGGGCAGGCTTGCGGCGTCCTCGGACTCACACGACCTCCTGCAAATAGACAACCACAGACAGGTCAGGACGGAGGGGGACTCGGAGAGGAGAAGAGCGAGCGCTCGACTGTTTCTTAGATGAACGGCGCATCATATTTCTGACGAAGGCCATTTCTCGTTCCTGCACAAAGAGGCTCATTAATAGCTCATCCACAGCCCTGATCCCAAAGCCGCTAGTTACGCAAGACATTCCAGAGGACGAGAACGAGAACATTGCAACATATTCCAGAGAAAACCGCTACACACAATTACAAGGTACATCGATCACAAAAACAGTCTCTCTACTCCTAAACCAATATGTTACTCGAATATGATATATTTTGAGCTACCCTGTGGCACACTACGCACTACATGGCATGGTTTATATTGTGAGCGTCTGGGCACCAGGAGGAAGCATACGAGTGAAAGGAACTTGGCTATATTTGGTCCATTGTCACCTACTTGGCTTTCCAGTAAGGTTGAGAATGGAAGGTTTAACATAAAAGCAAAGCTATGGAGGATTTCCTCCACATCATCCCTCAGTGCCACCTTTGCTCCATAAACTGGGGACAATCCGAGAGCGTTGATCATCTGGGTCTATTTGTATAACGCAATAGCAGCGCTTAGCAAGTAGACTCACGTATAATTTTACTGGCTTTCATTTAAGTCTACAAAAGCAAGCGCAGAGCATCATTGAAATCTATATTTAGTCACATGAAAATAATGTGAATGGTTTTCATTGCTTGCATTGTTTAGGGAAAAAAATGTTTCTTATGTAATAAAGAAAGGAAAGGAAATAAATGCAATTAAAGGCAGACGTTTGTAGAGTGTGCTAAATCGTATCAATGACCAACCAGATTACCAAGCATCATTATACATCATTATGCAAATTCAATGCTGTTCAATTCAATTATATTCATACTGTCAAGGCACAGAAAGACCATACACAAATATGCCAATGACAAATATGGCAGAGAAATCACTTACAATATATCCTTCCTAACAACAATGTCAGGACATGTTCGAAATATTTCCAACTGTAACAAAAATAAATGCCGTGCCAACTTCACTATGTTTTAGTGGTGGTTACTCCAGAAGGCAGGTTTCACATTGCATTGCGTAGCTCAACAACTCAGTATCGCAAGTCCTTTTCGTCGAGCTCGGCACGCTATACACAAAAACAACATCCAACGCCGACAAACAGGGTCTCTCTAGCCCTCCATGTGAAGTGATCCTGAGCCTATTAGGAACACAGATCTCACCTGTCCTGGGGCCTCCCTGGGGAGCTCCCGTCAGTCTTGAGCCCCCGTGCCGCGCAGGGGGCAGGGGTGGAGGGCAGGGGCGGTGGGGGGGAGTCACAGCCTCTGCCCGGAGGTAGTCCGTTGGCCGGCGAAGAGTCGGTGCTCTTTGGGCTTCGCTTGGCGTCGTACTCAAAAGTGCGTTTGGGCTTGGGCAGGGGGTTGACGGGCACCCCGGCGGCCGTCTGCTGGTCGGCGGGCTCTGGACTCTGGGACCGGGCCGAGATTACGCTGTACCTCTGTCGGGCTTTGGAGAGCCTATCAGACGACGGCAGGAAGGACTTCGGCTCGGCGGCCATGGAGCAGATGCTGACCCGCTTACTGCTGACGCACGCGCTGTCCGAGTCTTCGCCCCCCCCTAGGCTGGCGGAGTACTTGTGCCTGGTCTTGTCCAGAGCGTAGCAGTTGTTCAGGTACGCTGGGGGGGCCGGGCTGGGGCTCTCCTTCAGAGCCTGCTCTATCTTCTGGATCCTATTGAGGACCGCTGACTTCTCCGTCCGCGTGGACAGGGAGCGTAGAAACGTGGCCGAGGCCTCCGCCTTGCCCATTCTCTTCTGGAAACGTCCCGGGAGCTCGGGAGCCCCCTCCTCGTCCTCCGCAAAGGAGCAGTCTGAGAAGGCGGTGCTCATCCTGCGGGCGCCCTTGAAGTCAAACGTCTTCTCGCTGCAAGGGGAGGAGAGCATGCTGGGACAGCCCTCACTTCCCCCCACGCGCTCGCCCCCTGACCTCTTGTCCAGACACAAGCTCATCCTAGGCAGTGCCACCCGCCTGCACTCCCATTCTGAGATCTTCTTGCGGATGGTGGCGGGGGGTGCTCCGGGTACGGGCCGAGAGAGGGACAAGGTGCGCTTGTGGCTTTGGTGGGAGGACGGTCCCAGCGACTGGGTGCTCCAGCTCAGGGATCCACCGTTCAGTCTCTCTCCTCCCCCCGGGAGATCCCCAGATCTCTGAGGCTGCTTCGGGATGTGGGCACCCTGGCTTGTCACCGCCTCCTCCTCCTCCTCCTCCTCCTCCTCCTCCTGACACAGCTGGGCTGGGGCTGTACTCGGCTTGTAGATGGAGAGCTTGTTGTCCAGGCAACCGATGCTCTTGGACTTGGTGAGTCGGCTTTGGGAGTCAAAGTGGGCAGCGGCGAGAGAAGCAGCGCCACCGCCGCACAGGCTGGCGGTCTTGCTGCTCCGGGCGGCCTGTCCCAGGAGGCGACCGTCGGTCCTCACGTAGCCCGCCGGCCTCTCAGAGCTCTCAGAGTCACTAAGCACCGCCTGCTGGCACCGGGCCGGGCTGCTGCCACACAGAACGGGAGGAGGGGAAGTCGACTGGCACCTGCAACACAAAAGACCATAGGTGTAGTGAGTATGTGTTGTACACCTGTGTGTGTGTGTGTGTGTGTGTGTGTGTGTGTGTGTGTGTGTGTGTGTGTGTGTGTGTGTGTGTGTGTGTGTGTGTGTATGCGTGTGAGTGTGTGTGTGTGTGTGTGTGCGTGCGCATGTGCATGTGTGTGTGTGTGTGTGCGTGTGTGTGTGTGCATGTGTGTGTGTGTGGTGGGTAAATAACATCCACCAAACAAGCACACATTTCTTGCAAGATTAAATAAAAACATGTGTTTCGAGTCCATGCTGGAAATGTGTTTGATTAGCAAATTATAATGGTTGTTTGGAATTCCATTCAACCCTTCAGCAAGTACTTTAACAGAAACAGGAGAGAAATCGCAAAAACATTTCGGAAAACTGAAATATTTGACCACATGATTAAATCAATAATCAAAAGAAAAAATGATGTCCATGATAGTGAGGAACTCAAAATGAAGCCCAAGGAAAATACGATTTGAATGATTCAGTGTGGACCTCACACACAAAGCATTCGGCATAAGGAGCCCCACAGCACTTTAGAAAGCGATATAACAGCCTTACCTCTAACAGAGTTACTGCTCCTCTCTAGTCTTCGGAGGTTTATTCAGACTAACTGTAAGACAGTCTGGACTCCGGTCCCATTGCTGCTGACTCACACCGTTGTTCATCAAGTTCCCACACACTGCACTGTGAAACAAACCTTAAGGTTTCCACAGAGCGTCAGCAGCACACATTTCTTTTCCCTTACACAGATGTCCAACACCTCCAGAACACGATGTCATCGTTCAGGAACTGGCTGAGACTCTCGGTTGCGAAAGTCAATTTGCAGAGATCTGATGTCACAGCCATGAGTTAGAATAACAGGGTTGGGGCTGTAGGCGGTGTACTCTGATACACAGATGCAGGTTAGGACAGATCTCTTCCTCTCTCACACCTCCCTGCTGCCCTGCTCAGGGTGGGGAAGCGGTTATACTACCTGTCAACCTGCAGGCTTTATGCTGGAGAGGTAGGCTTCACAATGCGAGCGTGTCATTTCACATACACATGACTAAATCTTCTAATGGTAACAAGCTACTCACTGGCCCTTTGTAAATGCACCAAAAGCGTTTACAAGTAATCTTCAAGTTTGAAGCAGTGACCTGGGTTATTCTAGATTACTGCTGATTTTACTATAGTGATGACTGTTTTCATTGTCAGGTTAGGTTATATAAAGGATTTGTTGCAAGGCTACACAAATGATAGCCCTGTGACTTCAATTATTCTAGACTTTAGCTAACAGTATAAGAAAAGCAAACATTTTACCTAGGTTTTTTTATTGTAGTTATAATGACATTGTATTTATTTGTATTTACTTTAATTCAATAAATTAAATGAATGCCAGTTTTGAGCAAAATTGGCCTTTTCATTTATTAGATATATCCTTTTTTAAAATACTTTTTATTATAGCCGATAGCGTAACATTTAACATATTTGCATTACTTATTATAGTGTAGTGTTATCATGTTTCACTTTTCACTTAAACATATCCTAAAATAATAAAGGACATTAATAAACCAAGCACAACATAACCCCAGTTAAGTGTTTCATCTGGCATGGAATAAGACATTCTTATAGTTTATGTTTTGGATCAACCTAGCAAGGATGCCTCCCTGAGTGATAAAATCCATTTTTGATTGCTGCATCATAAAAAAAAGTGATTTCAGGATCATATTAATAGAAAAATAAAGCAAGAGCCAAATTTTTGACTCCGGTGGAAGCCCTGGTGGGAATGGGGTCTGTGAAGGCTTGTGGGTGGACATGATGAAGCTAGTCAAACAAAAAGGCCTGCTCTGGATGTAGGCAGCTTCAGACCACACACACACACACAGCAGCAGAACCCTGTGTGCCAGTGGCTGGCAACCAAGCTTTTGGCTCTCACTCACTGGGGTTGTAGAGGCCAGACACTGAACACTTCCCATCTGCTGACCAGGGAAGAAGGGGAAAGCTAATTGTGCACTTAAGGGCAGCACTTGAGGTGAAAGATTTCACTTTAAGTTGGAAAATTCCTTACCAGCCTTCTGTCTCCTTTTCCTTGTTCGCTGTGCCTACTAGGTGAAAGGTGTGACAATTCAGTGGGCCATGAGAGGAAGAGGGCCCTAGCCAGGGCCCTGAAATTTAAATCATGTATGATTTATTAAAACGTAATTAAATATGGCTTTCTTCCCTTAACATTTGAAATAAAACAATGTGAAAATGATGTGATCTAATGTGCTGAAAAGAGAAAATGTTCTGTACGTGTCGTGTAGCCTCAGTGCTAGTTCAACTGCTCTAGATATCAGAGCCATCAATTGTGTATCGGCAAACAATGTTGTATTCACAACAACCTGTAGATTGTTGCTATTTGCACAGTAGCAGCGAACAGCCCATGCACGGCTGAAATAGACGAGGAGATTCTCATTTTATAGCATTAACTCTGTTCCCCCCCATGCTTGCACTCTCCACCTGGTGCTCAAGCATTCAGTCTTTTCCCTGTTGCATTACGCTCAACGGGAGTAGCATAGCTCTCTCTCTTTAATAGCTCTGGTGAAACATAAGAACAAGTATAGCAGCAGTGCCAAGTGAAATATAGAAATACATATATTGATATATACAGTATATATATATATATATATATATATATATATATATATATATATATATATATATATATATATATATATATATATATATCGAAAGCGAAATATATATATATTTGAATATACTTTTAATAGATATAATGACTGGGAAGAAATGGTGCTGCATGCCATATCTAGGGGCCCACACACATTTCCTTTCATGGGGGCCTAAATTCCTGGCTACGCCCCTAACTACACCACAACCCACATGTACTACACCCTCAAAAACATGTCATGTAGTTATTAACATTGCAGTATTGATACTATTCATTAACATTTTATTCCTAACCACCACTGAGTTGCTCTATATGAAGATAAAGGCCCAATCATATAGGATTGTTATATTTCTCAGCACAAGGGTGTTTGGTACTACTTCTTTAGGTTTAATTTATACCATAGGTTCTTAACTGGTCTAGCCTCAGGACCCACATGTGTCATTAGTCATTATGTCACGCCCAAACTCAATGAAATAGTAAGCCATTGAAACATGAATCAACATTGAAACTTTCGTTTATATACAGGATTCTTCCTAAAGATTAAAGGGATAGTTCAGACTTTTTGAAGTGGGGTTGTATGAAGTACTTATCTAGAGTCAGTGTATTACCTACAGTAGAAGGTACTTATCTAGAGTCAGTGTATTACCTACAGTAGAAGGTACTTATCTAGAGTCAGTGTATTACCTACAGTAGAAGGTACTTGTCTAGAGTCAGTGTATTACTACAGTAGAAGGTACTTATCTAGAGTCAGTGTATTACCTACAGTAGAAGGTACTTATCTAGAGTCAGTGTATTACTACAGTAGAAGGTACTTATCTAGAGTCAGTGTATTACCTACAGTAGAAGGTACTTATCTAGAGTCAGTGTATTACCTACAGTAGGAGGTACTTATCTAGAGTCAGTGTATTACCTACAGTAGAAGGTACTTATCTAGAGTCAGTGTATTACTACAGTAGAAGGTACTTATCTAGAGTCAGTGTATTACCTACAGTAGAAGGTACTTATCTAGAGTCAGTGTATTACTACAGTAGAAGGTACTTATCTAGAGTCAGTGTATTACCTACAGTAGGAGGTACTTATCTAGAGTCAGTGTATTACCTACAGTAGAAGGTACTTATCTAGAGTCAGTGTATTACCTACAGTAGAAGGTACTTATCTAAAGTCAGTGTATCACCTACAGTAGAAGTAACTATTAGTAACGACTATTTCAGTCGCCCAATGGCAGGCTGTGGGCGGGCTTATACCTTATACTCCTCCCGCTTCCGCTATCTGCTACCGTTGCTGCATCCTGGGCTTAGCGCCGCCCAAGACGATTGTGAACGGTTAAAGAAATACAAACAAGACAGAGCGTTTTTTCCCCCTATACCAGAATGATAGTGAGTAGAGCCAGACCTTTCTCCAGCACTGGCACAGTGCTAAAACAAAGTGTGGAGATAGATCTGGCTATGCGAGACTTGTAATACACTGACTGATCTAGATAAGTACCTCATACAACCCCACTTCAAAAAATCTGAGCTATCCCTTTAAGGTTTGGCATATGCTCAAAACGCCCTCGCGACCCACCAGTTGAGAATCACTGATTTACGCTATGTAGGTTTGCGATACAGATGTATACTATGTATCATTAAATGCCCCACCTTTGATTGCCAGTCTGTATTTTCCAACAGCTTGATTGCAAGCTATTAATAGTCTGCAATAGATAATGAATAAATAACCCCAGCTTTATGAAGAAAGAGTTGCAAAACTGTTTGTTTTCCTATCCAGCAGGAGGATGTCAGCCCTCGTTCCACATGAGAACACAAACACACTTCAGCCTACCTGGGATGGACTCCACAACAGTGAGGGAAGGTGGTTTTCACGGTTTATCAGACAAAAAAAAATCCAACAGCCAAACCTTCCGTTATTGAAAACACACATCACTGTTTTAATAGTAGACTGCACAAGTGACACCACCATCATCAATGTACCAGAGCTCAACATATCCTAACAAGACATGTTTTGGGGACACAATATGAAGCTTGAATCATTGACCACCCGGCCAACATTGCTAGAAGCAGACATCACTGACCTGTCAGGTATGTTGTGTGTAGCTTTACCCCCTCCGACCCGAGTACCAGCCTTGGAACTCTTGTTGGCTGTCATGGTGACCCTCGAACCCACCATTCATCTGAGGGAAAGACACAATGACATCTGTCACACAAAGGTGATACAGTATAGTCTTAAACCACTGTGTTTTGTATGCTTGTAATGCGATTTACAAGTCCTTCCTGCCCCAAGGAAAATGTATAATAATTGGATGTGAATAAATCAGATTAATATTGTATTGCGGTATTGATCACTGAATTATACAACTACATGAATATTAAAAACATCATTGCATTTGACGGTGTGAGAAGGGATGACTGTAGTACAGTGTTTTCTTACTGAGCTTTAACTCATTGCCATTTTAAATAGCAGAATGACTGACTAAACTTCACGAAATTCCTAACAGATCACGTAAACAGCATGCAGAGGGACACAGATGTATCAAAAGCTTGAATGCTTTTGTCACAGCTAATCCTGTTTGGAAAGCACCAGAGATACCAGAGGTCTTTAAAACTCATCATTGAAATTCAATATTCCAGCTAATTAGCCTAAATAAACACAAAAGGTACACAAAAGGTACACAAAAAGAATATTGGCCAGGCTAGTTTGATGCATTTCACACATTTTGCGATAAAAAACATTTGCACACAATGTAACCTTGTTACTTAACAATACCAGCTATAGAGTATAGAAACATGTTCCTTTACAATACCAGCAGTAAAGTATAGAAACATGTTCCTTTACATTACCAGCAGTAAAGTATAGAAACATGTTCCTTTACATTACCAGCAGTAAAGAAACATGTTCATTTACATTACCAGCTGCAGAGGATAAAACCGTTCCTTTATATATAGAGCATAAAAACATGCTCCTCTGCATGGTCCTTTACATAGAGTATAGAAACATGTTTCTTTACATAGAGCATAGAAACTCTGGCTATTTTCTAATATAAGCGAGTACTGCTTCATGTGCCTGTTGTGAAGACATTGTGGTCTGCAATTTCAACTCTGTTTCTGAAAAATACAATAACAGAAAACTTGGACCATAGCCGTCCTCGGTCCAGGATTTGTGTTTTCGATTGGTCCCATTTGGAAAAATAACATCAAGGGTCCACCTTTTCCACTATTATTCTGTGGAAATTGAGTTGACGTTTCAGTTCACAATACGTACATGAAGTATTGGATTGGACTTGTGTTAGAAAATAGCAGAGATGACGGTTTCCCTTTAAGGCCTTTTATTTACAAAAGGATGCGTTGGCGCTGAACGGGTTTGTTGCCGTCTATGATTATTCAACATGAACATATTGCTGTGGAGTATTAGGGAGGTCAACTGGAGATGTGGAGGGATCAGAGGTGGAGGGTGGGAGGGTGCTTGGCCGAGGGACTTGTTTACAGGAAGTTGTTGTATGATGAAGTCAGCCAACCACCAGCGGAGCTATGAGCCCTAAAGAGATAGATGAGGAGAGAGGCAGCATTCCTGCTGTCATCTACTTCCTGTAGCGCCGGACTGAACCGAGAGGACTGCGGGGCATCCGTCTTCATTTTCATCAAACACAGTGTTCACTGACCATGTCAAACTAATCAATCTCAAACTCTGTTCTCACTGTGGGTTGTAGGGGTATGCAGGCAAAGGCGCTCCGTGTTGAATACGCAAGTACAAGCATTGTTAAAGAACGAATCAGCTGCAAGAATATGAAATTGGAGGACAGACGTGTTGCTATTGACCTTTTTATCCTAAATGTTATTCAATATAATAAATACAATTACACTTCATTCAAAACATATCAGGCCATTGATTTTAAATTTAATTTGTTTGTTTAGTTACATTTTGCTAATTTACCTAAAAGAACATGGTGCCATCATTGGAAGACTTTTAACAAAGAACGCCGCGCAATTATCAAAGAATTAGGTCACAGAGTAAACATTAAGGCGTTAGCCAAGTGACTTCCTGAGTTGTGATACCATCTTTTTGCACAAACTCACAACCTAAACAACCATTTCCAAGCGAGTTTGGGAGAAACTTTGAAGTGTATTAGGCTAGCTCTTCACGGTGAACAATGGGGCCGGGGGGTAAACTAACTGTAAAGCCTCTATGCCCACTGATGGCTACAACTAGTGGACATGGGCAGTGAACAGTTTGACAGAGCCGATGAGAAGAAACCCTCATGTCACTACTCGTGGAAACAGACTGAGCCCTGATTGGTCGTAACTCTGTTAACCTCATGCTGAGACAGGACCATGCTTAAGGCGGTTCTAAAGTGCCATTATTTTGCCAGAGGTTTTCCACTGGAAAAGGTGTTGCTTAAATCGTTGTCTTTTTCTTTACTGGACATCTGTACAAAGCTGTACAGCATTGATTCAAGCTGGACTTTTGTTAAATACTTAAAGTAGATGCATCATCTCCGTATACCGTCTATTGCTGCTGCTTCTCTTCATTTAAACCGAGGGCAAGAGGGGTCTGTAACTGTTCAGGAACCGAATGATGTACGGTCTACAAAGTTACTTACGTAACACTATGTGGAGCGTGTGTGTGCGGTTGATAGCTGGTTTAAGCAGCCTCCCCTGGCCTGAGTCAGACTGATAGGCGCTGGGGCCGGGGGAGGCTGTACACCTGTGGTGCGTCGGGGTGATCGAGGCACACGGGAGAGACCGGCCCTCGCCGCGAACATTCAGAGCGAGCCTCTTGTCACGACAGCATGTATCATCTGCTCTGGCGCTTCCATCTTGCCAAACCTCCAATAAACCGGTTTGCACACCATCTACCTGCCCCTTGTGTTTCGGAGGAGCCCGGCAACGCCATTTAGGTGGCGTGTGGCAGGGGTGGACTGCTACACAATGTTTTTCTTTTTTTTTTAAATAAATGGTATAACCCGAGCCGCAAATGGTAGGCCTACATGTATTGCCGTGAGCATCAAGCAGAGAGATGTCTGAACTGGTAACAAGGGCTACAAGGGCAAATGTATGTGCTCTGACTAAAAGAGTCTATTAGGCCACACAGAAAGGAGCCCTTTGTCTTCAACATGTCCTTGGAAGAGACATGGTTAAAAAGTAAGCATTTTATCAGTCGAGGGGGGGGGGGGGGGGGGGGGGGGGGGG